>PVJI01003061.1:0-82741 GCA_004026765.1 Micronycteris hirsuta
ACCTCCATTCGCTGCTGCTAAGTAACACCCGCACCCGAACCGACCAATCCTGGCGCGCCTCCACGGCCCGGCCCGGCAGCGTCTGGAATGAAGTGGTTCTTAAAGGGCTGCGACCCTACTGCGGAGGGGGCGTGACTGGACTCGCACCTTCCAACTTCCCATTTCCCGGCTCTCACCCACGTGTGTTTGAGGTCCAAGCCTGTAATTCCCACGTCGCGAGGTGCACGGAGGCTTCGGGGTCTAAGCTCGATTCCTGCAGGAGTAGCAGACAGTACTGACGCACGGAGGCAAGGAGGTTCGGCGTGAAGGCGCGACACGCCCGGGGCGTGGGTTCCGACGTCCGTGCAACTGGTTGGGAGGCCCGAGATAGGCATACCAAAGAGCACAGCCTCCTGCCAGCCTGGATGAGGTGCCAAAGTCTAAGGACACACCCCAGTCCGGGTCGGAGACACTCACGGAGGGATGGCCAGCTGAAGGGACATTAGGAAGCAGAGTTCATCCATTTATTCTTTCAACAAATTTTGAGCACCTGCTACGTAGGCACTATGCCAGGGGCTATGGACGTAGCGAGGAATTTCTGACACTAACAACTATGTTAAGAGAGGTCGGCAGAGTGAGAGTACCCATCAAACAGTTACACATCCCGTGTTTAAATACAAACTGAGATATGTGCACTTCAGAGAGGAGCAAGGATTTTGAGAGAATTTACAGGAGCTTCGGTCCTGCACCTTGCTGTCGATGGTTCCTCCTCCTACCCACTGTTTTCTGTAGAAGCTCTGGGAACTTTCCATGGGGAGGAAGCCTGCTTTGGGGATAACAATACAGACTTGGGAACCAGGGAACCCTGAGTCCTGGCCCAGCTTAGGCATGTTGCCCCACTTCTCTCACTGGGTTTCCCCCTCTGTAGAATGGGATGAGAGCTGCTCCCTCACAAAGTTGAATAAAAGGATTGTGGAGGGAAATCCCAGCAAAAGCAGATGAGCCTGTCCTGGATCTGGGCCTTCACTCAGGGAAATGAAACTCTCGGAGGCAGAACTGGCCCCAGAACTCTTTTGAGGAGTAAAGGCTTCCAAGATCTCCCACCTAAATGATGTGACTGCTGCTCATTCCGTGCTGCCGAGGAAACCAACCTAGTTCCTTTGCCCACGGTAGATGAACTGGACAAAGTAGAAGACAGCCACTTCAGAGTTTTACTTTTTGCCAACAGTAACTACGTGGCTCGGGAGCACAGGCCCAGTTTTCTCCGTGTATCTTGCAGCAAACCACTTTTACAGAATAGTGCATAGGCGTATAGGATGGTGGTAAAGAATGTGAGGATTCTGAAGCCAGACTGCCTGCATTTACATACTGGCTTTGCCCTTAGTAGCTACGAGAACTTCAGGTTACTTATGGTTTCTCATCTGTAACATGGCGAAAATAATGGTGATTTTTAGGGTTGTAAACCTAATAAAGCATTATTATTGCTCAAAGGAAAAACAGGCATAAAGGTAAGTTTCTCCCTCAGGAAAGAATAAAGCTCACACTAGTGTTTTGCCCTGCGGGTTTTGGCTTGGCAAGATGAAAAGCCCAGGGTTCAAGCTCCAGACGCAAGCCTGGAGGCAGAAGAGTTATGTCGAAAGAGGAGTGAACTTGGAACCAGATAGCTGGGTTCCAGCCACGATTCTCTAGTGACCCCGGCACGGTACTCCCGTATATAGACTGTACACAGTGACACAAAAAGTAAGAAGCAGATATCGAGCCCCGCCCCCAAGTTAGCTTTCCAGACTGCGCAAACGCAAAGGATCCAGGGGAGGGGCGCTGAGCGTCCGTTTTGCGCGCCCAATCAGAAACGACGTTCCGCCGGTTCCCGCCTTCTAAGCCGGGAGGACCCAATCAACGTGGAAAGCGTTAGCCCGCACCTATCGTGGGTCCTGTTGCAGCCAGAAGGTGTCTGGAGCTGCTGGGTGGCTGTGGTCTATCTACGCTGTGGTTCCCGGGCCTGAGACCTGGTTCCAACCTGGCTTCCCGCAATGTCTGTAGCCTTCGTACCAGACTGGCTGAGAGGCAAGGCGCAAGTCAACCAGGAGACGATCCAGCGGGTGAGCGCTAACGCAAAGAGGAGGGGTTTCTTAGTAGTGAACCGAAGGGCTGCGGGCCCTGGAAGTTTCCTGGAGTGGGCGGTGCCCCAGCTGAGACCCTAGGGCCTTGACTGTTAAGGGTAGGAGTAAGGTAACGCGCCGAGCCAGGACAGTCTGGCATTGGGCTGTGAGACCTTGGACAGGTTAATTAACGTCTTGATGTCGTGTGGCACTGATCGTTTCCCTGATGTTTCAGCTCCTGGAGGAGAATGACCAGCTGATCCGCTGTATCGTGGAGTATCAGAACAAAGGCCGAGCGAATGAGTGCGTCCAGTAAGTCTCCAACTCCATCCCCTTGCGTTTGAGTGGAGGGGAAGCCGGTGTGGAGATACACAGAGGCTGTCCTGAACTAGTAGTTTGGGGAGATTGTTTGCAGATGAGGATCAGAGACGTTGCTTACCTGCCCAAGACAGTACATTGTGAAGCCTGGAGTCGTCAGTCGTGGCAATGTCTTCACAACTTGAATTGTGCTCATTGCAAAGCCTTCACGTGAAGCCATATCAGCTGATGACAGCGGGGATGGGGAGGGAAGCCCACGGAAAACTAGTCTAAGGAGATGAGCGTGGTGGCTGCTTTCTTGTGGATCTTGGCCCATCTTTTTTCCAAGTTTTGGAGTTAGACCATTTGGCTGCTAAGTTCCCTCCCTTTGTGTGTGTTCCTTTGTAACACACTCAAAGACCAATGAAAGATTTCCTAGTTAAGCCAAAGGTAAATTCTGCACAGTAATTTAATGTGGTTTCTAGTCATGTATCAGCATGAGAGAAAATAGTCTGTTTTCTAAATGTCGCCCAGGAATTATGCCCCATTTGTTACAGAGAAATACATTATTTTATCGTTACTGAAGTCATGTTTAAGAAAGCCATGCTTTTCGCGCCCCCTAAAAACCACCTGCAGCCCCTCACTGAACAGCTCAGTGAAATAGTAGAGGTAACCACTTTGGGTAAGTTTTTACATTTGACTCTGGCATTTGGTAATTTGCGTTTTTACAATTTATAGTAAACACTCACTTTTCTGTATGGACATAGTTGTAAAACATGTCTTTTTGGTGTAGTGATTCTCAACTTATGGGTAAGAAAGTTATCAGAATCTCCTAGTGGGCTTTTTCTCATTGCACAAGCCATGATTCCTGCCCTCTAGTCTGACTTTTCTTCTTGGGTAGAGAGCCCTACTCCCTGATTGAGAATCGCAACTATAGGAAGTTCACATGGAAGTATTTTGTCCCTGCTTTAAGTTTAGGTATTTTATAACTACTACTGAATACCAGGCACTGTTTCTGCTACTAGAGAATCAGTACCAAAACAGCAGCTCTGCTGATATGGAGCTTGCCTTCCAGACACTGGAATCTAGAGGGAGAAAATCATAATTAGGCACACGCTAATAACTTTGAATAAGAATAAAACAGGAGCCTTGGCTGGTGTGGCTCGGTGGATTGAGTGCTGGCCTTTGAACCTAAGGGTCACCGGTTCGATTCCCAGTCAGGGCACATGCCTGGGTTGCGGGCCAGGTCCCCAGTAGGTGGCGCATAAGAGGCAACCACACATTGATGTTTCTCTCCCTCTCTTTCTCCTTCCCTTCCCCTCTCTCTAAAAATAAATAAATAAAGTCTTTTAAAAAATTGGGGAAAAAAAGAAAGCAGGATAAGTGCGCCTAAGGAGGCTGTTTTATACAGGGTATCTCTGATGTGACATTTGAGTAGATACTTGAGGTAAGGGAGCCAGCTATTCAGGTTTGTGAGGCAGAGCATGAGGTGGAAAAGCCCCCAGGCTAGAGCGTGCTAGATGTCTTGAATCGACAGCAAGGAGGCTACTGTAGCCAGAACTCAGTGACCAGAGGGAAAGCGGTAGGAGATGAGATCGGAGAGGTAACGAGAGGTTGCAATCACATAGGGCCTTGTAGGCGATGGGAAGAGCTCAGCTTTACTTAGAATGAGATGGGAGGCTTTGGAAGGCATTAAACAGGCATAAGACATGATCTTAATTGAGATTGTGCAGCGATCACTCAGGCTGCCAATGTGGAGAACAGGAGAACAGAGGTAGAGCAGGGGGACCCGTCAGGAGACTGGTCCAATACCACAGTCTAAGCAAGAAGTGATAGAGCCTTGGTCTAGGGAGGTGGCTATGGGAATAAGTGAGAAAAGGTAAGATTCTGGACATGTTTTCCTTGAATGTGTTAAACAAGAAGGTTGATAGCACTGAATCATCCGGTCAATGCATCTATTCCACTAGAGTCGGTAAATTCTTTTTGCATTTGTTTGTTCATATTCAGTAAAAACAAAACTGTAATTTTTGCTTGTTTTTCACCCATAGGTACCAGCATGTGTTACACAGAAATCTCATTTATTTGGCTACCATTGCAGATGCCAACCCAACCAGTCCTTCAAAAGTAATGGAGTAATCTTCCAGCCAGCTGTTGTGAGGAGTAATTGAATGTAATCCATTTCCTATGAAATGGAGATGGGATCTTTACCGACGCAACAGCTGGAAACACGAAGGAGGTCCTTGTGACTCTTTTGAAAGTGTGAAAATGTAAAGAAAGCTACTAAATTAACTGTATTTCAATGTAAATATTTATTTTTAATAATTAAGCACATTTCCCCAATTAAGTTGCCTCCAGGTGTTTTCTTTCCTAATAGGTGTGTTTGGATAACAAAGATACCACACGCATCTTCAGGTCTGCGTTCTTAGTTTCAGCCTGAAGAGGAAACTGCGCGGGTGCTTGGCAACCAGCAGGAGCTGGTGAGACTCCTGACTGAGACCCTGCCCGCTGAACACTTAACTGCGTTCTCCTTTCTCCCAGTTTCTAGGCATGGGCCCCTGACTGCGGTTTTCGGGTTGCTTTGAAACAGGGCTTGCCTTTCCACAAAAACCTGATGATGAGGCCTAGAAATTTTCATGTGTTAAGTATTCCATTTCCTTTTCTGGGAAAACTGTAGAAACTTAGAAATATATGTAACAACACCATTATCATTGCTAAGAAAATTCATAGTAATCCCTAATTATTATCTAATATCATCTAATAATAGATGATGTTGTAGGGGAGGACAAATACCTTTTCTCTTCTATTCTTTTAATGCTCTTGGCTGGGTCTCCATAACAGATGACAAATTAAAAGAAAAGCATACAAGCCCTGAATGGTGAGGCAGTGTGGCTTGATTGAGTGTCATCCCACAGAGTGAAAGGTCCCCGGTTCGATTCCTGGTCAGGGCATGTGTGTAGGTTGCAGGCTCTGTCCCCAGTTGGGGCCATGCGAGAGGCAACGAATAGATGTTTCTCTCCCTCTTTTCTCCCTTACACTCTCTCTAAAGATAGATAAAATCTTTAAAAAGAAAAGCATACAAATGTATTTAATAAACATTTTACATGACATGGGAGAGACTTCATAAGGAAACGAAGATCCAAAGAAGTGGTTAAACCTGAGCATTTTTACTAGGTTTGATGAAAGAGTAGAAAGTAGAAAGAGTAGAGGGCCCTGTTTTGGGGAGACCCTTTGGAGAACTGGCACTGGCTGCCTAGCTGTCACCGTGTGTGCCCCAGGCCATCTCTGCCTGTCTGCTTCAGAGACAGTCCGAAGCACAAGCATCTGCCCTCCCTTTGGAAGAGCAGAGCTCAGGTAGCTGTGAAAGATGATTTGGAAATTACAGCCCAAACCCGTCCAGACACTATAAGCTGTCTTCTCAGACCACCTGCTTCCAGCGTACAGTTTTACTCCACTCAGCTGTCCCTTTCCAACTCTCAGGGTCAAGCTGCTCTCCAAACAGCAGAGCCTGTTGCCCTGGATGTCCAAGCCTGGATTTGTAACTGGTGACTTTTGTCATTATTACATTCTCCTGGGATGAGGACATGGTAAATAAGACAAAGAAAGCAGATAATTTGAGGTCAGGTTTATTTCACGAAATGTTAAGCTATTTTTCCACTTTCTCGGGAGGCTTCTTAACATCCCGATATGACATTTGGGGACTCCAAGTAACAGCTTACCTAGGGAGGAGGTGATGTGCAGTGCCCTCTGACATGTCCTTGAGCCTTTGCAATGAACTTCCACTAGTGAGGATGGTCTGCGTACATCTTCATTTTGTTGTTACTAGATCTCACACATATTGTTTTGATTCCATTTTAATAAAAGCAATTTTTAGCTACTATGCTACCAGTGAAAATCCCACAGAATCCTCTAGAATCTAGATGTTCTTTTCAATCACTGGGATATTCTCTTCCTAAATCTTTAATAAGAGTCTAGAATCCAAGGGGTTTACTTTCATTTCTGTCGTCATTTACTCATTCATTCAATGATATTTATTGATTAACTAATATATGCTGAGGGTACAGCATTGAGGAAGCAATACGTTGTCCCTGTTTTCCTGGAAACTTAGTATAAAGAAGACAATACAGTATAAGTAATCTACTTATGGGGGAGACACACAATAAACTATAATCAAGGAAAGCTTCACATGGTAATAAGTGCTCTGCAGAGAATTACAACAGGGAATGTTCTGGAGAGTGGGAAGCTACTTTAAATTATGGAATCGGGGATGACCTGAGTAACACTCAGCTGAGATATGAATAACAAGGAACCTGATATGAGATCATGCGTGCAGGCAGGCGCAACAGCTATGCAAAGACCCTTCATTCCAACTGGGTTTTTTTTGTCCTCTCTCGAGTCCATTTATAGAGCCGTGTGCACCTATGTAGTCATCAATTCAATTATAACGCGAGTCCTCATTTGACCACTGCGCCGGGCTCTACAGTGAGGAAAAGAGAGGAGGAGAGGCATGAGGCCCTGCTTTCAGGGGCTCCTAATAATTAGCCTGGCAAGATGAAGGAGACTCATACCCAGGCACAGACCAGGGCACCATGCAGGACAAGATGCTGAGGCTGCCCGAACGCTGTGTGGAAATCATCAAGTGCTCCTACATCATAGAAAAAGTATGCTTTTTAATTCCTGAACACCCCTTTGTCTTCAAAATTTGCCAGTGGTAGCAGAGGCTATGAGCAGCCCACTCTCACTTCTTGAACTTTGACTCCAACTTCGCTGAACTTTTTCTTTTATGTTCCGACTGGCTCCCAACAGTCCATATCTGTATCCGTAGTCTGAGGACTTTCTCCTAAGACTGGAAGTCTGCTTTCCCCAGGGGTAGCAGGCCAGAAGAACTGGGGCATTGTATCGCCCTGGGAACAGCTCTCAACTAATGACTCTCAAGAGATGGTGGTGTGTTCCTATCCCAGCCCCCTCTCCCCGCCCCCACCATAAGAACAATTCTGAGATGTTCTACATTGGTGGCCAGAGCTCCCCAGCAGGATTCAACTCTCCTCACGCGCTGTGGTGACTGGCTCAATAACACACTTTATTGGCCACCTTCCTTGTTTCACTTTGCCACTCCCAGAATAGTTTCCTGGGACCACTTCCTAAGTAAGTAACTTGCCCTTGAACCACTGTGTCTCAGAGTCTTCCGAGGAAAATCACGGAGACATCAGCTGTCTAGTGCCTTACTCCTGGTGGGCAGACCCAGATGGACTGGGCCAGCAATACAGCTTCTATTCCTACCAGGGCAGATGAAATTTGTTTTAAATCAAAACCCAATCTATTTGCAAAAACTAGTGTCAGAGCCAAGGACGCAAAGCAGAATTTAGAGAATGAAACAAACGAGTAGGGTCATTAAAAAAACGAGTAAAGACCCTATCTGACAGGAAGGGTTTGTTGTAGAGGGGTTTTCATATGGATTTGATGGGATCTAAACTACCCCCTAAAGAGAATGAAGCAGCAGACGTTTATGAAGACGTAGCCATGCCTTAAAACAAGTTAGTGGCACAAAAGACACTTACCTAAAAGGCCAAAGATGGGTGAGGTACCCACAACAAAGGTGATTTTGTAGTTTGAAGCCATTGCCCCAGTGGCCATCTCTGTGCTGCCACACACCCCCATGCCTTTCTCCTGCTGATTGGCTCCACCCTGAGCTGATGGATCATAGCATCCACCCATTGCCATGGCCGTCAAGAGATGGGCGTGTGAACCTCATTGAGCCAATCAGAATCTCTCCCCAGGATTTTGCTCACTGGTGCTGGCAGGAAAAATGCTTTCCCGTCAGGTTGCTGGGCTATGGAGATAGAAGCCTCAAGATGCCACAGCCAAGTTCCCTGCCCTACCTTGAGAAAGCCCATCTGATCTTGACTAACATGAGGATGTTATTCTAGCAAAATACACAGTTTCATTTACCGCATAAAATAGTCTACTCATTTTTCCACAAAAAACATAGGATTTCAAAATACGTGTTTCCAAATTTTCAATATAGATAGATTAAAATCTGGTACTATTTGTTTCTGTGTCATGGATCCCAAGATTCCCTCCAGGTTTTGATGATTGGCTAGAAAGACTCACAGGGCTCCGCACATAGTTGTACTTTGAATTCTTATTAGCAAAAGAACTCAAAGGAAAGCCAGCAAAGGGAAAAGACACACGAGGCAAAGCCCACAGGAAATTAGGTTCAAATTTCCCTCTCCCCGTGGAGTCCCAAAGGACAAGCTTAATGTAAGCAGGGATGAACTGTGACAACATGTGAGACATGTTGACTACCAGGGCAGTCCATTACAGACCCAGTGCCCAAAGCTTTTGTTACAGGCTGGGCACATATGCATCTTCTGCCTAGCACATACCTAAATCCCAGATTCCCCAAAGGAGAGCAGGTGTTCCGCATAAACCCTTCTGTTTACACAAATAGTTTAGGCACTAGTGAGGCACTCTTATCATATAATGAAAATATTCTATAAGTGTAGGAAATGGGTTACCATTCAAGTTCCCAGATTCCACTTAAGGGCCAACCTTGTAAGCAGGCCTTTCTAAAGACAGCATCCTCGGGACTATTATATTAATTCATTTCTGCACAATTTCCCATTTAGGATCTAGGATATCATTTTTTTTTTCAAAATAGTATAAGCAAATGAGGTAGAGTTGTGTATGTGCCTTCTCACCGGATTCCTTTTCTTGTTTTGTTCACCTCTTTTCTCCCTTCTCTGAGACATAAAAGTGTGAAAGTTACCTTGGGAAGAGGTTGGAGCAGGAGCTCCTGCTTGAAGCTGAACTGTGTATTACAGAGGATACACTGAAGGATCTGAGTGGCAACAGATTGATAACCAATACACCATTGAGATAATAATGTGTTCTTCCTTTAATCTGTTCATGTGGCAAATTATAGGAATAGGTTTGCTAATGTTGAACCATCTTTGCATTCCTGAGTTAAAGTCAATTCGGTCATGAGCATTTGGGGGTGTAAAAACTGATAAATTGCATTTTCTAGTATTTTATTTGGATTTTAAATTTATATTTATAATGAGATTGTTCTATAACTATTTTGTCCTGTCTTTGTCTGGTCTTGGTATCATAAAATAATTTAGATAGTTCTCTCTCTCTTTCTATTTTCTAAAACATTCTGATTGAGAAAGGGATTGTTGAACCTTGAGGGTCTGGAAAAATTTTCCCATGAAACAATTTGGAGCTTGTGTTTTCTGGAAAGGAAGACTGTGGTTCTTAATGGTTTTATTATGAATAATTTCAAAGATATACAAAAGTAGAGAACACAGTTCAAAAATCACCCTATACCTGTCACCTAAAGGCAACAATTATCAAAATTTTTCCGAATTTGTTTCACCTATTTTAAAATTCATTTTCTTTTTTCTTTTATGATTTTAAAGCAAATCACAGATAGATATCATGTGTTTTCATGCTTACGTCCTTCAGTATGCAACTCTAAATAAACCAAAGATGTTTCCTTACATAACCAAAATTTCACGATCACATCCAGCAAAATTAAATATATTTCCTTGGTTTCATCTAAAATCTAGACCATAATCAAGTTTCCCGTTTGTCTGTGTCAGAACGTCTTACACAGTAGTTTGCAGGAAGACTTGGGATTACTGCTTCGATTTCTTCAATGGTTATTGTTTTATTCAGTCCTGCTCTTTCTTTTGAGTCAAATATGGTGATTTCTATTTTCTAAAATATTATCTATTTCATCTAAGTTTTCCCACTAGCACTCCTGATTAGTTTTGTCAACATCTGATCCATTGAAGTTCCAGCTGCTGGCATGATCCCTCCCTGAGGCTAACGACCCAGAATTGTTACCAGAAAATTCCTACCAAGGATTCTCCTTCCTGGTAATCACAGCCACACCAAGCCTGAGTTTGTGAACTCCCTGGATACCGATGTTCTAGCGCTCTTGAGCATGAAGGAGGGGGTATCAGTCCTATCGGTGGACGCTAGGTGTCGCAACAGTGTCCTCGCCTTCACGGCAGACCAAATGGCACGCCTTCCCTTCAAATCATCAGAAATGCAACTTCAACACACAGGACAGAATAAGCATCTTCTGAACAAGGAGGGCACCTAGACGGTATTTCATCCTGCTTATTTTACAGGTGAAGAAACTGAACTCCAGAGAAATCAAAGGGGAAAAACACGATAAAATGACTGCAAATTAAAAACTGCTTTGCACAGCCACCATCAAAGCAATGAGAAGACTAGGCCCTACTGGGAGAAAATATTCGCAATCATATACCAACAAAAGACTTGGATTCAGAACATACATACATCATCTATGTAACAAACATTTGTATACAGAACTCTCGTATTCGCCAAGATGAAGAACCCGACTGGAAAATGGGCAAAGGACTTGGAAGTGACTCATACAAAATGTAAAACTGCCATGAACAGAAACTATCCCAGTGACGCGGGAGCCCCAGCGGAACGTACACACACCTCAGCCTAAAGGTTCTCAGAAAAAGAAAAGAGGTCAAAAGCTATGCGGGCTTTCTTAAACCTCAACGACTTAATTCACACAACTGGCTCGCGGCTGTCAACAGCGAAGCCTCGCGGTATCTGGAGTTGCGCGGAAGCTCACGGCCCTTTGTGAGTGGGCGACGAGAGAAAGTAGAAAGCGCAGGCGCGTCCAGGGCTCCCAGATTGGACAACTGACCCCAATGGTTAAAGAGGAAAGGGGCGGGACAATAAAGGACCAGCTCAGTTCTCGGAGCGCCACATTGGAGGCATCGCTAGAGCTCTCAGACACGCCCACGTGCGCTCCTTTCGGTTAAAGAGCCCCTTGAAGATTGTGTTCTCGCGGTATGTGCCCTGACTCTCGCGGGGTTTAGCGTGGCACCGGGAGGCCGGGCCCTGGGAAGGGGGTGGGAGGGCCGTTATCGGCGTTGGGCTCCGGCCGGTGTGGCGGCGCTTTCTCCTCTGTGCACGGGGAGCTGCTCAGGCTGGAGACCAGCCAGGTGAAGAGCTCGCCCGCTTGTGTGTGCTTGCAGTAAGGGAGCCGGTGGGCCCGGGGCGGGAGAGGGCCCGGTCTCACCCTCCCGCGCTGTCGCGACAGGGAGGCGCGAGGCGACCGAGGCTCGGGCTCCGCCCCGCCCTCGTCCTGGCCTCGGACCTTACCGCTTTCCTCCCCCTCTCTCCTAGCTCTTGCCGCCGCCTCGGTAGCGATGGGGGCGCAGGACCGGCCGCAGTGCCACTTCGACATCGAGATCAACCGGGAGCCGGGTGAGCCGGAGACTGGGGAGCCCTGCTGGGGCCCGGGCTTACCTTGGGGAAGGGGAGGGGTCTACCCTCTTCAACTCTCCCCAAGCCTTTTGGCCGCGGGTAGGCACAGTCAACACCCCGTTTCTCCTGAGGGAAAAGTCTGTCTTTGGGAGGGTGGCTCGAATACACCACTCCCCCTGAACTCGGAAGTCCGCGCCCCGTTCTCCCAACTCCATGCCCCCTGCACCCCAGACTGAGTGTTCATACCATCCCTGGAGCCAAGAAAAGGGGTGCAATCCTTTTAGGATTTTTTTGTCTTTCACTGTCTCTAGGTGGCAGACACTTCCAATATTCTGCATTTCCTAATACTTGAATATCGTTAATAGGTCAGCTTGGCCTCTGTTATTTCTTAAGTATCTTCAGCTGGAATTTCTGATTTCTGGTTCATGGGCAAATGACCTGGGGAAGTCTTCTGTGATAAACCACAGCATTCTGTACCAATGGACTTGCTGCATGCATGCGCTTAGCCTTAATGTTTTGTCTGCATATCTTGTTGAAAATAAAATATTTTCTTCTAAAGGGTTGTTGTGTCATTCTGAGTAGCAGAGCGTGCAGGGTTTCAAACTGGTTTCTTAGCTTTTTTTAGTATCTGTAACAGAACTTTTAATTGAAGTCGTATATACATACAGTCTTTGTGCACTCTCTTGTTCGGCAGATTCTTATTGAGAGCCTCCTACTGTTCTAGACGGTTGGGGATGTAGCAATGAATAAAACAAAGATCTCTCGTTTATATTCTATTGGGGAAAGACAGACAATAAACCAGGGGGAAAAATACAGTGGCTTGTAGTAGGGGTACTTTGTTAATAAGTTAGTCAGAAAAGGTCATTTTGAGGAGATGACATTTAAGCAGACATCTGAAGGAGATGAGGTGAGCCGTGTGGGTATCTTTGAGAAGAACATTCCTGGTAGAGGGAACAGTTAATACAGGGGTCTTGGAGTGTAAGTCCTTACCTGTTTAAGGAGCCTCAAAAAGCCTAGGGTGGCTGGGGAGGGGAGGGAGGAGAGTAGCAGGAAATGGCTATAGGCCCATAGTATTTATAGTGAATCAAAGCATCAGATGGCAGCGCTTACTTTTTTTTTTTTAAGAATTAAAAATAGCAGACTCTTGAAAAGTAGAAGTAAACCAAAGGTTCTGTAGCCATGTAAATTACTCCTTTACTGGTAGATGTTCATATCCTAGGTTTTTAAGTTATCTTTGTTGTGAAAAATCTCTGGAGTATGTTTGGTAAATGTTGAATGAACTTCCCTCTCCAATATCCAAGGACATTCATTATAATACCATCCTGGTAGAAGGGAGTAAGTAGCACTCTTGTGACTGAATCATACACGAAGCCGGAAACACATTGTTCTCGATTGAATCGGCTGGTAAAATGGGCAATTTCATGTGGTTCAATCTCGTATAATACTTCTCTAGCACTTTTCAGTAAATTGTCTAAATAGTAGATACTTGATTTTTGCACAACTTTTAAGGATCACTTCAGTTGTTGAAGGATCTCGCTCTGTGGGATTTAACCATTAGTATGTTTGTCTTTGAGTACTTATTCAAGCAATACTCTTGACCTCTTGTATAGTTAATACTTCACTTGATAGGAGTACAAAGTAGTATCTTTGATTTACTTTGATAAGCAAAGTTCCTTTAAGAGTGGCTGTACTGTCCTCGTTAATGAGATCAAGAAGTATAGGTAAAAATTGAGTACTACATAGTGTGGCTTTTTGTTGCCATCAGTGGAAATGTGTATATTTTATATCATTCAAGTTTGACTTTTCAATCAGAAAGTCATCAAATTAATTCAAGTATGTATCAAAAGAGGAAAAGTCTATATATGATTTTTTTCTCTGTGAATCCAATGAGATGGTTCCTTTTAGAAATTCCAGGACTGCTCCTTAGAAATGTTTTCAAGAAGGTTTTAAACTGAGATTTTCATTTCTTTACTAATTAAAGAACTCTTCATGTTTCTCCTTGAGTGACTTTTGGGAGTTTGTGTTTTTTAAGAAGTGGGTCCATTTTATCTAGTCGTCAGCTTAATGGCAAAGAGTTGTTCGACACAGTCCCTTCGTTGAACGTCTGGGATCTGCAGTGATCGCTCCTCCTTCATTCCTGATACTGATAATTTGTGCCTTTTGTCTTCTTCCTTGATCAGTTTGGCTAGAGGTTTATCAATTTTGTTATCATTTCAAAGAATCAGATCTTGGTTTCATTTTTTTCCCCTATTTCTGTTTTCAATTTCATTGATTTCTGCTCATTATTTCTCTATGATTTAGAAGTGATTTAAAATATCTAAGTACTTGA
Organism: Micronycteris hirsuta; assembly: GCA_004026765.1. NCBI lineage: Eukaryota > Metazoa > Chordata > Mammalia > Chiroptera > Phyllostomidae > Micronycteris > Micronycteris hirsuta. Next base: position 13,966 of record PVJI01003061.1, read on the forward strand.
CTATTTTATATTTTTCTTTATTAATGATTTCTAGTTTAATTCCATTATAGTCAGAGACATAACTAGTATGATTTCATTTTTTTAAAAATTTATTGTGGTTTTTCATGTTCTAGTATGGTGAAATTCCTATTTGCACTTGAAAAGAATGTACAGTCTGCTGTTTTTTTGTGTGTAGAGTGGTCTATAAATATCAATTAAATCCTTTGGCTAAGAGCATTGTTAAATTCTATATTCTGGCAGATTTTCTTGTCTACTTGTTCTACTTAAAGCATTATATTTAAAGTGGGCTCCTTGTAGATAAGCAGATAGGTCTTGTTTTTAATCTATTCTCACAATCTCTGTCTTTTAATTGGTATTTTTAGACTCTAAGTTTATTATATTAAATTTGGATTTGTCTATTCAATACTTGTTTTTGCTTCCTCTTTTTATTTTCTTTTATTGCCTTTTGGATTATTTGAACTTTTTTTAGTATTTTTAATTTTTTACTGAATTTTTTATGCTATCTCTATAGTATTTTAGTAGTTATTCTAGAGCAGGGGTGTCCCTCCTGCAGCCCACATGCCACATGTGGTTCAGGATGGCTATGAATGTGGCCCAACACAAAATTATAAATTTACTTAAAACATTATGAGATTTTTAAAAAGATTTTATTTCTTTATTTTTAGAGAGAGGGGAAAAAAGGGAGAAAGAGGAGAGATACATCGATCGGTTGCCTCTTGCATGCCCCCAACTAGGGAGCTGGCCTGCAACCCAGGCATGTGCCCTGACTGGGAATTGAACTGGTGACATTTCAGTTCACAGGCAGGGACTCAATCCACTGAGCTACACCAGCCAGGGCATATTATGAGATTTTTTTTTGTGATTATGTGTCACAGTGTATTTAATATGTGGCCCAAGACAACTCTTCTTCCAGTGTGGCCCAGAGATGCCGAAATATTGGACACCCCTGCCTAGAGATTACCATGCGCACACACACGGTTTTTTATAGTGCACTTTGAATTAATATTTATTTTACCACTTCAGGTGAAATGTCGAAAACATCCCACCATCAAACATTCTTTTACTTTTCACCTTATGCTGTATTTATCATGTATTATATCTACAAGTGTTGAAACTTTTGCTTTCAAACACTGTACATACTTGAAAGAGCTTAAAAGGAAAAAAATACTCTTATATTTACCCACATACTATATTTACCATTTCTGTTGCTACTTGTTCATTCTTATAGTTCCAAGTTCCCTCTGGTATCATTTCCCTTCTACCTGAAGAATGTTTTTTGTTTTGTTTGTTTGTTGTGACAGAGATACTCGATTGGTTGCCTCCTATATGCACCTAGACCAGGGATCAAACCTGCCACCTATGTTTGCCCGGACTGGGAATCGAACCTACAGCCTTTTGGTGTACAGGAGGATGCTCTAAACAACTGAGCCACTTGGCCAGGGCTAAAGAATGTTTTAAGCATTTTTTTTTGGAGCAGATCTGGCAGCACATTCTCTTTTTTCTTTTTCTTTTCTTTTTTTTTTTTTTTTTTTTTTAAGAAACATTTTCTTTTTTCCTTCACCTGAAAATTTTATTTTGCGTTTTTTTCTTGAAAGATATTTTCCCTAGATATAGAATTTAGGTTGGTACTTATTTTCTTCTGCACTTGAAAAGTGTTCCATTGCCTTCTGGTCTATATCGTTTCTGATAGGAAATCTGTAGTCACTCAAGAAATTGTTACTCTGGATGTAATGTGTTCTTGTCTGGCTTTCAAGATTTTTTACTTTGTCCTTAGACTTCAGCAGTGCAATTGTGCTGTGTCTAATGTGTTTCTTCCTTTATTCTCTCTGGGGTTTGCCGATCTTCTTCAATATGCGCCTATCTTTTGCCAATTTTAGGAAGTTTTCAGCTTTTATTTCTTCAAATGTGTTTTTTCTTCAATACTCTTTATCCTCTCTTTCTCAGACTTTAGCGACACAGATTTCAGATATTTTGATATTATCCTACAGATCCCTTAGGCTCTGTTTATTTATTTTTTCAGCCTTTTTTTCTCCCTGGTTTTTCATATTGGATAATTTCTATTAATTGGTCTTCAAGTTCACTGTCTTTTTCCTCTGTCACCTTCATTGTGCTGGTGAGCCCACCATTGAATATTTAATTTTCATTATTTTTCCATTACAAATTTTTTGTTTTGGTTTTGCTTGAAGTTTTCTATTTTCCTTTCACTTTTACTAGTGTTTATCCTTACTTTTTTAAAATATTTTTTAATTTAATTTTTTTAAAGATTTTGTTTATTTATTTTTAGACAGAGGGGAAGAATGGGAGAAAGAGAGGGAGAGAAACATCAATGTGTAGTTGCTGTTCACTTGTCCCCTACTGGGGACCTGGCCTGCAACCCAGGCCTGTGCTGTGACTGGGAATTGAACCCGTGACCCTCTGGTTCACTGGGCGGCGTTCAGTCCACTGAGCCACACCAGCCAGGGCAGTGTTTGTCTTTACTTAGTGAGGTATAGTTGTAATACTTGCACTGCCCTGTTTTAAAAGTCTTTGTCAAATAATTCCAACATCTGTATCATCATGGAGTTGCCGTCTTTGGTTGTCTTTTTCCTTATGAGACTTTCCAGGTTCTAAGAGCAAAAAGTTTGAGAACATTACTCATTTTGTAGTTGTCAGAGACTTACAGTTGATGTTGAAAGTGATAACCAGGTAAATGCTTGACTTTGGAATTTTTCTTTATGTGGGCCTCAGAGCAGTATCATAAAACCCTGGCAATGTATCAAACTAGATAAAAATGGGGATACAGTTGAAATGGGTATTTTTACTTTACTGCTTAAGATTCACGTGGACCCAAAAGACTGAATTAAAAATGTATCCTTACTAAGCATTGTCAGGTATTTGGAAGTGATCGCAGAAACTTTGTTTTAGGTAGAGGCAGACAGGTGTGACCTTGGGCAGGCCACTTGTCCTCTTTGTAAGTATGGTTCTGAAGACAGCGGTATGGCCGAATTTGCTTGTATTCAGAATTCCCCTTGAACTTCAGACTCACACTCCAGGTAGCTCACAGTTTGAGAGGGTGAGGGATTGATTTGTACCGAGGGAACAGGAGAAACCTATCTGCCATCTCAAGCTCGCCCTGGATGGTAAACTCATGCGTGAGTAGAGTGACTGGGTACAGTGGTCTGCCCTATTGAGTAATGTCTCCCCTTTCTATATCCTCATAAATTACACAGGACTGCAGTGTAATAGTGCCTGCATAATAAGGTTGTCGGGAAGAGTAATTAAGTACCACACCTACCTGTCTTACAGATTGTGTTTTTGTAACATGAATTTACTCTAATGGGATGGATTAATTAAGAGGCACAATTTTTATGAGGCAGACTACTGTTTTTGTTACAACACAATCAGATGACAAGGTAGGGGCTAGTGGGGTGGGCGGGGAGGACCCTAATCCACGCTGCTACTCTGAGTTGTCCTTGTCCAGATGGCAGCTGGAAAGAGCTGTGCTGGTGACAGTGCTGGGGAGGGAGGCCAGAGGGAGGTGTCATCACCTGCAGGGTTTTCGCAGAGATGTTCAGGCTTTATAACATACCTTACAACTAACACTGTGCCTTTCTTATTAATACGCCTAAAAGAAAAAATCATTCTCATTGCAACGTGAAATTCCCTTGTCCCCCAACTCCTATGTGTCTGTGGAAACTGTTGTTTTTATATGTGATTTTGAAATGCAGTGTTTCTTTAAATTCTGTCATGTTACATACGGTACAGCAGACTGTTTGTAAAAAGCACAGTATCTGACATTCGTTATTTATTTATTTTTACTTCATTGTTTATACCGTTACAGATGTCCCATTTTTCCCCCTTTGCCCACCTCCCCCCAGTCCTCGCCCTGTGTCCTCAGGCCATCGCCACGCTGTTATCTGTGTCTGAGGGTTAAGCATGTATGTTGACATGTGTTTTTAAAGTTGCTTTAATTATTGCATGAGCACCAGCACTGGCACTGAATCTGTATGAGGGGCTTTCGTATACGGGTGTTATGCAGGCAGACCTTTGTAGGTTAAGCTTTTTTGTTCACATTTTAGGAGCAAGTCTTGTTTCAGGTTTCTGTAAGCAAGAGGGCTAGGGGTTCCCACGCTCCACCCCCACCCCCTCTTTTTCTTAATTTTTTTAGAAATTTGGCCTGGAGAATCCCATTAATAACACCAGTCTCAATTGGATGGTCTTGAAGGCAAACTCTTATGGATTTTTACAGGGACTTTATCAAGAAAAAGTTCACCTCCTAGTACCTCCCTTTCTTTCCCCTTCCTCTGCTTCAAAGCTCAAGTTAAGTACACAGTGAAAGATTTTTCTCCTTTTCTGTCTTTAACGTAAGATGGCTGCTGCTTGTCTGGTTCTCTCCGCCTACCCTGTGTGAGTCCCTGTGCTTTTCTGTCGTTTTTTTACCTTTGTTGGTAGTACAAAGGGAATTATGACATTGGTGGTATGAACTAACTATCCAGTATGATTCCTTTCCATTCTGATTTGTACATGATTTACTTCATCTCTGAGTCTGGAAAGTCTTAAAGCTTTCCGGAGTATATGTGGTGTGGCCTGAATTCTTGGTAGACAGAGCGCTTACTGACACAGATGGTCAGGTATTTAGCAAACACGTATCCTACTGGGAATAAAAAGCAGATGGGAACTAGAAAGATTTCTTTTTTTTTTTTTAAAGATTGATTTTATTTATTTTTAGAGAGAGGGGAAGGGAGGGAGAAAGAGAGGGAGAGAAACAGCAATGTATGGTTGCCTCTCACATGGCCCTCACTGGGGACCTGGCCTGCAATCCAGGCATGTGCCCTGACTGGGAATCGAACCAGGACCCTCTGGTTCCCGGCCCGCGCTCAATCCACTGAGCTACACCAGCCAGGGCTAAAAAGATTTCTTTAGATAGGCAGAAGAAAGCTCAGGCTGGAAAGGGCAAGACTTGGGTAATTGATAGTTATCTAAAACTAAGAAGTGGTTTCCAGATTATCTCAAAAATTGCATTCAAAAGCCCCACCGGTGAATGCCTTACTATGGTAGTGCTTGATTTTAGTCCCGATGTGTTTCAAGAGACTGTGTCTTAAGTAGATTGTCACATGGTGAAATCCTGATTCCTGCTCCCAGCGTTGCACTTACACAAGCCACTGATGCCCGATTCTTAATTAGGTAATGTGTGAGTGCAGGTTGGGTACCTAATATGAAGGGGGAAAGGGAAGAATTATGTTCCTAAATTAAGCTGCAGGAAGGGGTCCTTTTAGGTATAATAGTTAAAGCAAAGACCCTGACATATTCAGGGTGAAAAAAGTGAAGGGATTAAGAAGTACAGATGGTTAGTTACAAAACTGTCAGGGGAGGTAAAGTACAGCACAGGGAATACAGTCACTGATACATCAACTCTGTACCGTATCAGGTGGGCGCTAGAAGTATCAGAGGGAACACTTGGTAAAGTTCGCAATTACCGTATCTAACCCCTGTGCGCTACACCTGAAACTAATACAAAATAATATTGAGTATAAACTAATTGAAAAATAAGTGACAGAAAAAAAAAAGACCCTGACAATTTTATCACACAACTGCAGTGGCACGAGCAGATTGAAAACGGCCCAAACAGACAGACCAGGCGTAGTGCGAAGCGCTTACCCCTGCTCTGTCTCTGCCTTCCTCATCTTGCATGCCTATAACCACTCCCTGAAAAACTTGATGCTTGCTTAGAAATCTGATTCCAGGAGTAGAAGGAGACTGAAAAGCAGGAACAGCCTCAGAGTAGCTAGCTCCTGCCCCCAGATAATTATCTTTCCCGGAGAGCCTGAAAGTTTCCATTTTACTGTTACGTACTAATCTGCAGTTGGGTTGCATTGAAGTAAATAAGTATCCTCTTTTTAAGAATGCTGTCGTCAGTAAACTCATTTTAAGAATTTCCAGAACTGTTCCAGAGTAGGTTTTAAAATACTTTGAACTTTTGTCAATAAATTAAACCCACAATTTTGACCTGGAAAAAAAAAAAAAAAAGAATGCTGTCATCTCTGGAAAGGTTCCTTTCACGTGTGACCTGAATCATGTGGCAAGGCTGGGTTCTTAGTAGCTTGATGCGAGAGCCAGTCCGGGCGATGTGTCTGGGGCAAGGGAGAGTCCGTCCTGTTGGAACCTGGGAAGGCAGCTGAGCGAATAGGAAAAGGTGCTGGGCGAGGACACAGAAATTGGGCTGTGGCTCTGCCTGCGTTCATTTTCCCAGAGGTGGCCTTTGATAAGTCACGTTATTAACAGCAGAGAGTGTTGGAAACCAGGGTAATGATCTTGGCTCTGATAATATACCCTGTACTTGCAAGGTGTCTTAACCCACACAGCATAGTGATGTAAGATTTAACCCAGTTAACAGAAGAGGAGACTCTTGGAGTGGGCAGTGACTGATCCAAGATCACACAGCCAGCCAGCAATTGTCAAGGCCAGGACTCTAGTTTTTCTCTTATTCGTTACACCGTGGCAACTTTGGGATTTATTTATCAAGTCTAATATCTTTCATTTTTTAATTTATTTCTGTTTTTACCTTCTTGATATTTTCCTTAGGTTTATTGTTTGTTTATCATCCTGAGTTGAGTGGTTAATTTATCTTTGGCCTTATGTATTAATGCAGATTTTTAGGACTGTGTGCATTGATTGGGACAAAGAAGGATGATGGTCAGTACTTTTTGCCTGGTGCGACTTGGCAGCTCTAGGATCTGGCCTCATTCCCCAACATCCTGGTTCTTAGAGCTTTTCAGTTCTCTGATCTGTGCCAGTATCCTTGTCAACTAACTACATGAACCAATAAATAAATTCTCTTTTGAGTTTTTACTTGAACCATCTTCAGGATACCTTTAGTTGGGTATTGAATGACACGAAAAACATTTTAGGTTCCCAAATAATTAGAGCTGTTTCCTCTTCCCTTGTCTCCCATCTTCCTAATGTCCTCTTACTGCTTCCGTTTACGTGAGTTGCTCCACCACAGTCATTTGAAAGGCATTTAATACATTTTTAATTCTACAAGTGGTTACATGTTTACATATTCCTAAGCCCATATTTCCTCTTTCATCTACTTTAAGCAAAGTCTGAAATATTAGGAAATGTATGTTTTCTTACCAGCTCAACTCTCTCTTGTTGATTTTATTTATACTGCGATTTCTTTTTTCTATGGGTAACATAATTCTGCTGCCTGGATGCTCGAAGGATTTTTTTCCTTTTTATCTCTGAAAATTAAAAAGATATTTTATTAAGCAGTGTCTTGATGTTGTTCCACTTGTAATAACTTTTGCTGGTACATAATGAATACTTTTGATCTGTAAATTTAGGTATTCCTTCTATCTTTGAATAATTTAGTTTCAAGTGTTTTTCTTGTTGTTATTACTTAGATGTTTATTCTGTCCCAGGCCCTGTGCCAGTCAGGGGGACAGAGAGGTGAGTGAGGCAGACACGGCCCCTGTCGCCCTGCCCTTGCGCACACACACCAGCCAGGCCCAGGGTGGCTGTGAGTGCTCGTTGTTCACACCACTGGTGGCTCATCGCATCGTGTGGCAGGTCGAGTCTGTCGTTTCCAGCTGGGCCGTGAGCCCCCCAGAAGAGCACTGCATCCTCATACTGTTGGACAGCCTGCTTTACAGGGAGGGTGTCGGGAAATAATGTTTGAGTAAATGGCTCGATATCACCGACAGTATTTTTCCAACTAGTGCGCAGTTTTAAAACTACCATATGTTTTATGTCCATAATGTATATCATCTTTCTCCCCTGCAATGGCACCTGCAATTCCAGCACAGCTGTTTCTGAGGAATAGGAACAATAATATTATTGAAAGGTGATGTTGATTGTATCCCGATTCCGGGTACTTGCAGGATTTATTCCCGCCCCCTGGTGGCCACCTCAGGGTCTCACAGCACGACGTGGTCTTGGCTTTTCCTTCCTGTGGCCAGTGTTTCAAATGTGTTGATAGTAACTGATTAATCTTATTATTGTTCCCTGTCGTCGTTGTTTTTAAGGATCTGCATGTTGGTATGTTGGGATGAATGTCAGAAGCCATTCTTGCTCTGTGTTATTTTTGTCCTTAGCCATGTATTTTTTACCTTAAGAACACCATATTCATGCTTATATTAACCGGTTTTAGATTTTAGTCTTATCCCTACAGAGCAGTGTATTTATTGGCATAGCAGTAATTCTGTGGAAGAAATCTTACTATATATAAAAGGTAATATTGACAGTAATGGTTGAGTCTAACAGATTATTAAATTCCACTAAAAGAAGTGTTGAGTAACAAATGTTCTTGAGATCTTACCCATTTGTTCAAAGGAGCATTAGTTTCCAAAGAGGCATCAGCCCAGTTTACTAACCTGGGAGGCAACGTAATGATGTCACCACCCCGACAGCTGATGGAACATGTGCTTGTGTTTTTAAAATGTGTGAAGTTTAATTTATAACAATAAGTAGCAATAAATACAACCTGCATTTTAAAAGGGCAGTGATTTTAAGAGTGTCTACGAGTTCTGAGACCAAAAAGTTTGTGAAGGACTTCTCTAAGGCATGATTAATCGAATTTGCAGACTTGCTTCTTCCATTTCCTGTTTATCATAAGGGTGTTTTTGTTTTTAAGGAACAGCTTATCACCTGTTCTCTTCTCTGCTCTTTCAGGGAATAGAATGTGAGATTTAGTTGTGGGTGGAATTCAGGAAGTTGTCTCTAGTGCTTCTTGTGTAAAGGTAGAACACCGACTGTCGTGGAGAGAGCTTTCTTCTAACAGTGCTGGTCCGAATGACTGTCCTAGGATATGATGTGTTGCCATTACTGCAGAGGTCCGGATATAGATTAGGCAACTGTTCCTGAGAGTATTTTTAAAGAAAATGAATAGTTCAGGTAAGGGTCTGTACTACAGGGGATCTAGTAACATAAGGCCCCTCAAAAAGGCACCTAAAATCCTGTACTTTCAGGGCTGAAACCACTTTGGCTGCATGTGAATTCTAATCCTAAGAAATAGAGTGGACTTCTTGTTAGATTCTTTCCTGTTGAATATTTTTTAAAAAATTAAAATGAGCCCTGACTGGTGTAGCTCAGTGGATTGAGCGCGGGCTGGGAACCAAAGGGTCCTGGTTCGATTCCCAGTCAGGGCACATGCCTGGGTTGCGGGCCAGGTCCCCAATAGGGGGCATGTGAGAGGCAACCACACATCGATGTTTCTCTCCCTCTTTCTTCCTCCCTTCCCCTCTCTCTAAAAATAAATAAAATCTTTAAAAAAATTAAAAATTAAAATGAATGACAAAGATGGACTTTACAGTTTTTTAAGTCTATGTATCTAATTTTTCTTCCTTTCGTATAAAATGTGGTATATTTCATCAACCTGATTACCTTTTTTTCCTTGTGTTTTATTTCAGTTGGTCGCATTATGTTTCAGCTCTTCTCAGACATATGTCCAAAAACATGCAAAAACTTCCTTTGCCTATGCTCAGGTAAATGAATCATTAAATTATTTCCAATGAGAGCCCTGACTGGTATGGCTCAGTGGATTGAGAGCTGGCCTGCAAACCAAAGGGTCACTGGTTCAATTCCCAGTCGGCGCATGCCTGGGTTGTGGGCCAGGTCCCCAGTGAGGGGGTGCGTGAGAGGCAACCACACATTGGTGTTTCTCTCCCTCTTTCTCCTTCCCTTCCCCTCTCTCTGTAAATAAATAAATAAAATCTTTTTAAAAAATTATTTTCAATGAGAATTCATGACTTACAGTTTTTCCTTGCTTAACAGAGTAGATACTTTCTTTAAAAAGTAATGAGCTGTGAGCTCTGACTGATGTGATTCAGTGGGTTGGGCATCATCCCACAAAGCCAAGGGTCGCCGGTTTGTTTCCTTGTTAGGGCACATGCTTGGGTTGCAGGTTTTGTCCTGGCACATAGGAAAGGCAACCGATCAGTGTTTTTCTCTCGATCGATGTTCTTCTCCCCTCTCCGTCCCTCCCTTCCCCTCTCTCTAAAAATAAATAAATAAAATCATTCAAACAAAGTGATTGTTTGGCTGTGAGATGAATTTAGCAAATAAAAAGTGTTGTTTTCACCTATGTGAAATCAGGGAAACATTTTGTTTTTCAAAGGAAAGAAAGAAGAAAGAAATGGTCTTTAAAAATGAGAAAGTACTACTGTGTGTAATGAAATCTTCTATCTACACTGTAGTTTATAAAATTATAGCATTTTCAAAACTGATTTGGTAGAGTTTCAAAATTTTCAGTACTCTGAACAAATTTAGCAATCCAGATTTCACAAGAAATATAGGATTAGAAGATAGAGGGGCAAAAGATAATTAAGTTATTCTTTGTTATATAATATTGGATTAATATTTTTTTTTAAGTACGAAAATGGAGAGGGAAACATCTGTAATGTTACCTTAGAAATAGCAAATTAAAATTTTAAAATCCATACTTGGGTATCCACACATGTGTGTACAATCTGTACCAGCTCCCTGATTACATTCTTTTCTGGAATGACAACAACTTCTTACCTGTTTTTTCTCCTGTAGCATGTAGAGTCTGTACCACATAATTTAACTTTTTTTTTCTTTTTTTAAGATTCTGTCCTTGGTTTTTTTTTAAGATTTTATTTATTTACATTTTTTTTAGAGAGAGGGGAAGAAAGAGAGAAGGAACATCCATGTGCGAGAGAGATATGGATCGCTTGCCTCTTACATGCTCCCAACTGGGCATCTGGCCCACAACCCAGGCATTTGCCCTGACAGGGAGTCGAACTGGCGACCTTTCTGTTCACAGGCCAGCGCTCAATCCACTGAGCCACACCAGCGAGGGCTCACTTTAACATTTATATGCTGCTTTGTATTATTTACTGGGATGGAGGGTGTTTTAATTTGTCACACTGTGTACCTCTTGTATCTTGTACAGTGCCCAGCACACAGGAGTGATTTGACAAAGGAGGAATGGGATGGTACTTTCCATGGAAGGATGTTTTTGCAGCTAAACTTCATTCTTTTCTTTTCTCTTCTTTCCAGGGGAGAAAGGCCTTGGGAAAACAACTGGGAAGAAGTTATGTTATAAAGGTTCTACATTCCATCGTGTGGTTAAAAACTTTATGATTCAGGGTGGGGACTTCAGTGAAGGTAGAGCTAAAAGTTATGCTCCTAATAACTGCATCTGTCAGTTTCTGAAGTACTCATTGTTTAATTGTAAATATTGTCACTTACATTATAATGTAAATACTAGGTAGCCATTGAGTAGTTGTTGGATGAATAAATGTTGTAGACCAAGAATGTATGAAAAAACGGAATACCAAGATATTTGTTGTTTCTTTGCTATTTTAATAAGTACTTGGTGAATTACCTTATGATGAATGCCAAAGCATTATTTGATTGTATTTATTCTTCTGGTGCAGTTACTGTTTGAAATAAATGGATTATGGAGATAATTATTTTAATGGTGTTTATTGTAATGGAATGAGGTTTGTTAGGATTTTGATTATGGAAACAATTACAAGGTATTATCTCCTTCAGCAAATTGAAACCATAAAAAGTAATTTATATGTATTAGTGTGTTTCTAATTTTCATTATAGTTTAATGTAGCTTGTTATTTGCAGGTAATGGAAAAGGTGGAGAATCAATTTATGGTGGATATTTTAAAGGTAAGCCTTAATATTTTATGGTCTCTTATTTCAGTTCTGATATTAAAGCAAGTTTGATCATGTACTTTTAATGAGAACAGGTTTACTTATAGTTCACTTTTTGCATGAAACTAATGCTGCATGAAAATACTTTATTTGCATGAACTTGGGGATAAATCATATTGTAATATATAACTTAATTGACAAGATTAATTAAGGCTAACGTTATGGTTAAACATGACTTTCAGCATGGAGGTTAGGCAACTATATACATGAAAACTCCTATCTTCCTGCCTAAAACTGTCAACATATTCTTTTGTTTATAGAGAATGTGGTCTTTTGCAAAATGAAAAGGTAAGAGAACGAAGCTCAGTAACACAAACTCCAATTCTGTTCCCTTGCACCCTTCCTAATAAATTTATGGACAGTCTGGGTCAGGTTGTGGCTGGATTTCAATATTGCTTGAAGACTTGGAAAATTCTTTATACTATTTTATACATCTGTGTCTTTTTTTCTTTTCCTGATGGGTTATTAGTTCCACATCAGGGAAAAGAATCTAGTTGTGTCTTTTTTCTCCCTAAACCAAGCAGTGTCTTGAATAAAACTTGGTATTTATTTCTTCTCCAAGGTTTGTATATTTTCTTTTGTACGCTAGAACTCTATGATTGTGTATTATTCCTATAGTAGTAGCATTTGCATAAATCTAACTATTGCACTTGCCCGAAAAAGCCTTAGAAAAGTCAGTTGCAGAGATTTATAATGGGATCCAATAGTACTAGGTTTTAATGCCATGATAGCTTCAGTGTTATAATAGTCTTTTATATTTCTTTTGGGGGAAAATGGATTACTACTCTTTTTCAGAAGCCTGTTCCTAAGGTAATCATTTTTTAAAGTTTTCTATGTTTCTGTTTGTTCTAAAGAAAGATTTGTTTATATGAATGTTAAAAGCAAATTTAAATTTTCAAGATATTTCTGCTGGAATTAAAATAATCTCTAAGTTATCTTTATGACAGGTTTTCCTTTGAAGTGGTAAGAAACGGCTCTTTAGCTGGTTAACATGTAGCTTTGAAATGAAAGCCGGTGGGCCACTTTGATGTGGCGTTTCCCTGTGGCAAATACCTGTGTGTTTTAAAATTATATTTCACCATTTAAGTTGTTTTTACAAGACTTTCTTCCTTAGATAATTTTGTGAGCCTAATGACTAGAAGGAATCCATATAATTTAATTCAGGCATGTCTTTACAACTTAATTTATGTAATTTTTTGATTTTTTGCTCTCATAGTCTAGCTTCAGTTCAGCTAACTACTAAATTTACCATATAGAAATTAACCATGTAAGAGGATTATTCAATTTCTCCCATGTATATAGTACATTAGGCAGAATAATTTGGAGGAAATGAGCTTTACTAAATAGAGGTTTTTTCCCCCTAAAATTCCTTTGTTAGTCTTTCCTGAAAGTTATAGTTTAAATATTTAGCCAAAGTATGTTACTACTAAAAGTGACTGTTCTAAGGCTGTTTGTATAAAGTATTAAATACTTGTTCTTTTCCTCAAGGCTTTAAGTAGTATTTTTTGGTCTTTTTATGCTTTTGTTAATTGATTAGTTTAAAACTTTTTTTCTAAATGTTCAGTCAAGTATCTGTACTGACCAGAAGAGGAATTTCATCCTTTGCTTTCTATTTATTTCTGTGAACATTACGCTTTAGAAGTGGCTTATCATTGGAGACTGACGAATTTGTGTTTTCTTCAAACAGATGAAAACTTTATTCTCAAACATGACAGAGCGTTCCTTTTGTCAATGGCAAACCGAGGGAAACATACCAATGGTTCCCAGTTTTTCATGTGAGTAGGCATACTTCAGAGATGAGCTTTTAAACAGAGAAGCGCTGTTCATGAGAAAGATGGTATAGTTAAGCCAAATTTAATGTAAGAATTCTTTGAACTTGGATTTTATTTTTAATTTCTGATGTTACAGTAACTGGTACGGTCAGGAACCAATTCTGTGTTCAGCATATATTCTGGATTTAAGAATGGTGCTTAAAACACATAACTTGAAGATGTACATTATTTTCAGAATAGGTTGTCATCTTACAAAAAGACATTGGCTTTGACTTTTAACTAATTTGGGGGCTGAGTTTACCAAAGCCAGATTGGAACAGCAGCTAGAGATGAACGTTCGAGGGTACCAGACGTGCCCTGTGTAGCTGCTTTCTCTCCCGCTGTCTCTCTCTGAGCCAGTTTGAGAGAGACGCCCTTCTTTTCTGATATTGTACGGAAATAAGTGATTTGCTGTACAGCCAGTATTTAAAAAAACTCAAACCTTATGAGATCTCTATGCATAATTTAATTAATCCAATGTTATTGTCATTTCCACCAAAATTTATGAGATGAATTTAGCGTGCTAAATTTGCTCTTTAAAAAACAAACACCTTTATATGTGTGCGTGTGCACAACCTGAGCCTTGCTACTTATTTCTTGTCCGAAAGACCTTTGGAATGCTTTTAATTTTATTCTTAACTACTGCTACTCCAAAACCTGCTTTTATAGAATCCCCTGATGTAAAATATGAAAGGTAACTGTCTAGCTTGAAGTTCCATGCCTTAGACTGTGAGTAAATCTCTACAGTTGTGCTACGTGTATTGGAGAAATATTTTATTCATGGTTTATCAGGAAGAGTTTTACCGGGGGGTCATCTTTCTAAATGGATGAGTATGAATGGCGCTTCCCTGTCTTTAAAGGGGTTCACATGTAATAAATCTCACATTTTTAATGTGTCTGAAAAAACAGACGTCCGGTGTGATCTGATAAAGTTCAGATAAGGGGCATTCTGTTCCTAAGAATGCCCTAAAAATGGAAAGCTGAGAGAAGATGGTAACACTTGGAGTTATACAGGGAAAAAGGAAGACCTTAAGCAAAGAGTATTAGTACAGTTCTTTGTATTTTTCTATTAACCTTCTTCGGGGCCAAAAAAAAAAGTAGTGGGAAATATTTTGAAAAACTTCTCATATGGTAGTTAAATATAGAAGCTGTTTACTCTTTGATTGAGTTTTCCCATTTCCATTTTTAAGCTTATCTGAACTGCGCGTGATAAACTAATGATTCATTGGTCAAGAAGCTACCATCTGAGGGCTCTAAAGTTTCTTTTAGATTTCTTTTTTTTGTATCAGTACATGTAAAATTTGATTTATCAGGCAGCAGCAGCTTCTTCCCATTGTTACTTACTGATTAGCTTGTTTATAAAACGCTAGAGTTAAAATGGGTCCACCTACATACATTAATTAAAATCCAGTATATGAGATCCTCCCTTCAAAAAATTCAGTGTCTTGTTTCCGTATTGTTTAGTACTTGCTTAAGTCTTTCCTAGGAATGTTCAGTGTCAAAACAAAAGTAAGGCCATAGCTTAATTTTACATCAGACTGCTATTTTTGACAAGGAATGCCAAATGAAAATTTTAACTTTAGTGAATGAAGATTAAATGTTTTAAACTTGTTTTCATAATTAACTATAGATGGCATTAAAGTCACTGTGAACCTGTAATTGGAAGAAAATTTTCTACTTGTAGTTTGAAATTTAATTCTGGAAATGAGTTTCCAGTTAAAAGCAATCTTGGAAATAATAGAGTGCTTTTGCACACTCAGAAAAATCCTAATCTCTCTCTTTTTTTTTTTTATGAATGTACTTTTTAATGCTGGCTAAAAGCACAGCAGTGTACCCTAGGTTGCCGTGTAAAAATCAGACCAGCAGTCCTGTTTCTAAACAAAACATCTCCTTGCTTTTACAGAAAGGATAGTAAAATGGAGATGGTTTTTTCCATAAAAGAAAAATCTTGGAAAATCCACATTTTGCAAATGCTTTAGGAGTTGGAAGTAGTAAACAAGGAAAACGTACTGCCTTCAGTTTGTGTACGTGATCACAAATAATAGCTCCGAAAGCTGAGGTTTGGGGGTTGACGGTCGCAGAGCTGCCTGACAACTCCCCTGCCCTTCACCTTCTCACCACAGTTCTGTCCACGGACAGCATCTCGAGCAGTAGTTCTGGAAGAAGGGAGGGTGGTGTAAGAATGGGTGGTGAAATGCCAAGAGCTGCCTTTTAGTTCCTGTTTACAGGCTTAACAAGGACTTTTAATCTAGTCTTGCAAAATTGCATTTGTAGTTTATGTTCTAAATCTGTTACTTTGCAACTCCTGAGGAGTAAATTTACCACTATTAGTGTGGGTATTTTTAAAATGTCCCTCGAGGATTCTTGTGCTGTGTGCAGTGGCTGTTGTCTTCGTTGCTTACACATCGAGGACTTCCCCCGATGCTTACAGCATTGTTACTGCATGTCATTTTGCATATATTTCTTTCTTTGGGTGGAACCGTTATGCACATGATAAAAATCAGGTTTTCTTCTATGAAGCCATTTGTAATTTTTGCAATAACTGCTTCTATCTAGTTCTGTATTAGTTACATTGATTTTGTTTTAGGGGGCTTAAATAGAAGAAAACTGATTCTTTTCGGAATAGTACTGCTCAAGAAACATGAGAGAAGTGATACATGGCACTATCCCCATGAATTGCTGAGGAAGTAATGGCTCGTGTTGAGGGATTTTTGAAAGAATTCAAAGAACAGGGACCAAAGCTGTAACCAAGTTAACTCAGTCTTTAGTCATTTTGTCCTTTTTGTTATTTGTGTTTTAAGCCAAAGATTAGGAAGAACCACAATAGAAGCTATAGAATTACAAAATCTTAGAGTAGAAAGGACTCAAGAGATCTAGTCCATTCTTTTCATTCTATAGATAATGCTAAATAAAGAGGAAAACCCATATAAAGTCCAGGTTATGTAGAATTTTTATTTCATAATCTAGAAAAAACTGGTAGCTAGAAAGAGAAGGCTGCACCCTGTAAACTACGAAATCTTACCAACCACCCGGCTCTGAATTTATTTTAGTTAGGTATTGGAAGCTTCAAGCATTACTGGAAAATAAAAGGACATGTTATAAAGTGCCCGCCCCACTTTCAAAGATGAAGTAAATGTTTTAGGGTGAAAATGTGGACATAGAAAGAAGAAAGCTTTGTAGGTCGATGCTAAGTTTCTGAACATGTGGAGTGATTTTTGTGCAAACGTTGTCTTGCCGGGAGGAAATCATCGCCATGGCTGCATTTTCCTTTGGGCCCTTGGAGCCTAGATCCGGAGCAGCAGCAGCAGCAGGCGCCTGTCCGCTGCCGGCAGGACTCAGGCTTGCGGCCCTGGCCCTTGTCCCCTTTGTGCTTAGTCTGTGCAGGCCTTAAATCACAGCCACGGAGTAGACCCCAGAGCTTTGGAGAAGTCTTGTCGGTGGTCATGATAATTATAAAAAGATCAGAAAACAAGATAATACAGAAAAGTCAAACTGGACGTTACTCAGAAAGTATTTGTATTGCAGCAGCCCTCAGTAGGACTGCGGGAGGAAAACAAAGGAAGTTCTAGGGTGTATTCTGCGGTTTAAGAATCTGACTGGCAAGTGCCCCTCCCCGGAATCGGAGAGAAGTGCTGACCATTTCCGAGTATGGAGCAAGGGGCGTGGGCGGTTGGTTTGAAGGGGTTCGTAAAGCCTCAGGGACATTTTGGATGGCAGTAGTAGATTTGAGAAGGAATGCTAGTAAGTGGTAATAACCTAAGAAGTTCTAGCTTTTTCCTTCCAATTTTTTGGCTAGTACCTTCGTTTCAAAATTTTTCATGAACAAAGATATTAAATACACTTAACCAAAAGCCAAATTCTCTAATATCAAGTGTCATCCCTAATCCAGTCTTAGTATTATTTAGTACTCACGTGATATATGCATCAGTGGATATTATGTTAACATGAGCACTGATTTTTTGAAAGCTCTTCTATCTTGGTGACGTTTGGGACACAGAAGTAGAGCACTGTCACGTGGCTTGGTTAGTTTCTGTTGCCTGTACACGGCTGTGTCACTGCGCAGTTTGTTGGTGCTTCTTCCAAGATGGTGTGATAGTTTCGGGAGTTGGAAGGGAAACATTGTGTGTTAAAGGGTCCGCTGGGCAGAAATAGGTTCTCTTTATTTCCTTCTCCCATACTGTTTTACACCTAAAGTCACTTTTTTACATTCATTGAAACTTCACATTATTTGAAACATTTTTTGACAGTAATTCATGTATCAATGCCCTTATAAGAAATTAAAGCTTGTTTTTAAGTATTTTAATATTTAACATGTACAAAACCCCCATAAATAATTTTGTCTACTGTGTATAATAAGGTTTTTGATCTGAATAGTAATAGATGTGTTTAAAGTTCGAGCTGAAATTGGTCAGGCAGTGCATATTCTTTGAAAAACCTATATATATATATATAATGGGGAAAATCAGAGATTAGACAGGAAAAGAAAGTACTGTCTGTGGCCAGGATTTGATACCAGACGCTTACACATTCATCTCTCTTGCCCTTTTCTCTTTTGAGAAGATTCTTAAAATTCAGTTGTGGCGCTTTATTGTTTTATTGCAGTTATTTTCAGTCACTTAACAGCTACAACACACACACGTCAGTCAGCAGTACCCAGAGTCCACACGTTTGCCTGTGAGCTTCCAGTAGCGTCTGCTGCAGCGTGCGACGGAAGAGTGTTTCCAGCGTGCGAGCACGCACGGCCTCCACCTGCAGTGAAGCAGTAAAAGAGTTCCCTGAAGTTTTGTTCGTTTTGAATTCTCCTAACTCAGTTTTTTCCATGGGAATCTTTGCTTTCCACTGGTATGGCCGGCTTCTGGGCATTCCAGATTGACGTTTACGTGCGTACCAGGCCACACTATTCTCTTCTGGAGAAAGGTGTCGTTCGACTTAGCTAGTTGCGAAGCGAAAGGTAGTGTTTTGTGAATAGGTACGCACACTCTAGTGGGACAGTGTTACGGCCCTGGGCAGGTGCCAGCTTCAGCACAATGCTTTTCTTAGGTGTGATTCATCTCTACACACGTGCCTGTGCGAAAGAAAATTTAGAGCCCTCCATTTTAAAAAGCTTTCTTGCTTTGCATAAAACTTGAAAATATTTAATTTCAAAGTTATGTTGATATTAAAACATAGATTCAGTCTTGTCTTAAAAGTGTATTACAATTTATTTCTTGCCATTTTTGTGTAAAATTTACAGAAAGAGTGTTACACCGTGCGCTCCAAAGGTAATGTCTCATTACTCTAAGGCTCTCTCTTTTTCTTTCTTTGCCTTTATCTCTTTAATCCTATTGTTATGTGCATTGAACAATTTTAAGAAAAAAACAACTTTGCTTGATGTGTGTGGCAGCAGTACCTGTGAAACACGTGTGTCACTGTCCGTGGGTAACCCTGGGCTTTAATCTCAGTGGCTCGTTTCTACTAAGTCTCCACACGTCTTCGGGTGGGGGCGCTACATTGTATATGATGGGTTTACATGTCGCTTTAGTGCAGAACTGTTAAATTCTGTGTAAGGCCAAAAGCTTCTTCGATGATGGTATAAAAATGTAGATTGTGGGGGTAACAGTGACACTTTCCAATTTCTCGCATTTACGAGGTTTGAATGAATTCCTGCACATATACTGCGGTGGGCAAAAGCAGGTTTACCATTGTGAGCACATGAAACACAGTTTATTCTTATATTATTATTATTTATTAACAATTGTGGCATTTATTAGTATTACTAACCTACTTTTGCCCATCCCTATAACTTTAAAGCAGATTCAAAGGTTGGAGGAACCTGGAAAATCAATGTCTTAAGTGTCAGGAGAATATGAAAATACTGAAAGCTTTTATCATTAGAAATGTTCTTTGTGGTTGTTTCTCCTTCAGATATGCTTTCGCAAGTGTGAACAAATGATAGTCTCTGGCCTTAGGTCTTAACTTACTGAGCGTAGGCCACCACTGCATGGGACTCTCCCGCTGCACAGTTTTGAAAATCAGCACAGTGAAGAATTGGTGGAATGAGAGCTCATCTGTTTTAACAGAACTGAACAGCTTGGACTGAGCGTGTCATTCCCCCGCCCTTTCGCTGCCCCACTCGCCACCGTCCTCTGTGGGAGTGCCCACCCCCTGCCAGTAAGCCTGCTTTACGCTGGGGTTTCTGCTTCTGGAGCGGAGGCTGAGGATCCCAGAGGGCTTCCTTTCATTACGATCCTTTCAGTATTCTTCATACGCAGGCTAACCCAGTGAAGGCGTAAGTTTGTATTGCTGCATCCGAACTGCAGGTGTGAGTAGCGGACTTAATCACACCCGGTTAGGCACAGCGGGCCACCTGAAACTTGTCCTCGGAGAGTGGTTCCTGTCTTCATTTGTTTTTCTCACTCTCGCAGGAGAGGACCGAGCTCATTTGTCTTCAGTTTTCATTTGAATTCAAAACAAAAGCTCAATCTGTCATAAAGGTAGCTGTTCCATCCTCAGATTGAGTCTCGAGTAGTATGTTCCAACATCATGCAGTTAGCTAGAATATTTCCGTCTTACCATTGGCTCCAAAGGTTTGCCATGAGGTGTTTTTACAGCACTTTTATTAGCCAGGGTGGCAAGTTGAATTGGGTTCTGTGTGTTTTAGGAAACTCTGTAGGCTTTCCCCAGCACCAGCAGATTGAGAGTCGTGCGAGGAAGGATCACGGAAGGAAGGGGAATAAATCTAACCACAGACCACCCATTGTTTTCACTGCTGTACATTTGAGACTGAGCCTTGACATTGCAGAACGCTTTTTTTACCTTTACAGTTTTTACCTCTTTGCAGCTTTCACACAATGGAATCACTGTGTAGAGTACAGACTGATTTCTTCCTCTCTTTACTGTGCCTTGGTTATGTTTTATAATTGTGGGAAGCACATTTCTGTCTTAAAGACACTGACCGAGGTAGTTTCTGGATACTAGTTTAATGATTTACGCATTAGTGTCTGGCCAATTTGCTAGATTTTCTTTTTTAATTTTTATTTATTGATTTGAGAGAGAGAGAGGGAAGTAGAAAGAAAGATAAACATCAATTTGTTGTGCCACTTATCTGTGCAGTCATTGGTTGATTCTTGTACGTGTCCTGACCAGGATTGAACCTGCAACCTTGGCATATTGGGCCGATGCTCTAACAGAGCTACCTGGCCAGGGCTCCCTCCCTTCCTCCCTCCTTTCCTTCCTTCTTTCCCTCTTACCTACCTTCCTTCCTTCCTTCCAACTCTTTATTCATCTTTATTATTAGCTTGAACTACCACTTCTCAATCTTCTAAAGAAAATTTGAGATTAGTGGTTTTAAAACTCAAGATTCCCATTACAATTCTGGAACTAATGTAGTGAGTGGTCTTACAGAACTGAATTTTCTTAATATAAATGTTATAGTTCCTTGTAGAATAAAGATTTTTAGCATTGTTTTGATGAACGGTAAACTATTTGGGAGCTTCAAGTACAATTTGACTGCTTTAACAAAGGTAAAGTAGGTTTGTGATATATACTTCTGAGTCTAGATATATCTGCTTTTGATTTTTTTTTCCCTACTGCAGTTCACTGAAAATGCTATGGGAAAACCAGCTTGGGTTCAAAATAATCTTAACCAAATGTGCCCCCTAGGCTTCTCAAGAGTGACTTTCTTCCAGTTTGTGACTGTGGAAGAAGCCGGTTGAGTGTTTTCTGGGCCATGGAAGTTTGGAATGTCTGTCGATGTTATCCACCATCATTTACTTTGCTGTCAGAAGTGCTGGCAGGGGAAGGACTGCTCCCTATTGCATTTTCAGAGTTGCTGTGAGTGGTAGCAGAGCTTCACCTTAGGGGAAGGAAAAGAGGCAGGAAATTCTGGGAACAGAATTCCTGTGCCCTAACTCCCATCTGCCTCCCTAAAGATGCACACTGACGCAGTGTGAGAACTGAGGACAGAACTCTTGCTCGCCTGGGCGGCACACGTGCAATGGAGGAACACAATGAGTGTGTGGAGCGTGTGCTGGTCACGCTTTTCTTTCCATGGGGCGAAGGATAGGGCCTTTTTGTTCCTGTTCACCTTAACAGATTTTGAGTTTGTTTCTTTTTATTGTTATTTTGGAATTGAGAGTAACTTTAATTTTAATGTCTGCTGTATATTTCAAACCTGTTTCATATATATGAATACATATATAACACTCATATTGGAGAAATAGATAATGGTTTTATAATTCATTATCATCTTGAGGTTTTTGTCAGTCAAATGGCTACTATTGCTGTTTTTAAGGTTTTCATGTAAAAGTTTACATGTATATCCTGTTTAACTTTTTCCCGTCTTTTTATCTTCACCTCTCTGTTTTCTACACACTCTGTGTTAAACCATCCCGCCCTGTCCTCCGGAACACCTGGTTTTTGCCGCTGTCTTTGTGTCGATGTTTATCACACAGCACCACAAAACCCGCTCCGCACCTGGATGGGTAAGAGTTATGTTCTTACTACCTTGGGGAGGTGTTTGGGTGGCTGGTCCCAGACACATTGGACCTGGGTAAACCCTCGGGGGGAAGCTCTTGATCTCTGGATTAAGCTCACAGCCAGACTCTTCCTTAAGGATCACTTGGTGCCGTGGTCTTGAGACCCCATGGCTTTCCTGCCCCTGCAGGGGTCCTGCCTGGGGCCCGTGGACGGACCTTTCAGCGGTGAAGGGCCTGCAAGGACGGTTTCTGAGCAGTGTGTGTGTTCTGACTGGCAGAGGGCTCTTTACCATAGAGTAGTTGAGAGCCATTGTTTTAAAGGCAGAAGACTAAGGCCCAGTTTGAGTAATTAGTTTTTTTCCCTTTTATGAAGCAGAGCTCAAATTCTAATTTCCTTCATGCATCAAACACTGCTTTTATTTTCAGGTCTGTGGATATGTCATTTATAACAATTAATTGTCTTGATTACTGCTCATGGCTTAATTATCAGCAAACCAGCTCTTTCTTGAATTTGTATCGTGACAGGGTTCATGTTGTCTTTGGACTAGTTATTTCCGGTTTCGAAGTAATCGAGCAAATTGAAAATCTGAAAACTGATGCTGCAAGTAGACCTTACGCAGATGTGCGAGTTATTGACTGTGGGGTGCTTGCCACGAAGTCAACAAAAGATGGTGAGCGTTTGGGGAGGTACAGGGAGCTAGGGCAAGGTAACCGGTACGGAGGGCTGTCACTCAAAGATACCTCCCGGGTTTCAGTGGTGCAGAGACCTCATACGAGTGGTATAGCAAACGCCCTGTGTCTGGTCCATCAGCAAGTCTTACCAAGCATCGCCCCTTCTCCGTACCTCCCCCGCTCTCCGGTCCGCAACCCCAGCACCTCTTCCCCGGCACCGCGCCAGCCTCACGAGTGTCCCTTTCGCCCCGGTCTTTGCTCCCCTGCAGCCTTCTCTCGGCGGCGGTGGCCTCCTAGTTGGGCTCCGTGCTTACACTTTCGGCCTCTGCGGTCTGCCCCTGACGGCCCCCCGAGTGCTCTCCTCCTGGGGCTCCCTTCCCGGTCAGCCAGAGCTGAAGTCTTCACAGTGGCTGGGAGGCTGCCTGGGGCTCTGCTGTTGGGGACTTCTTCCCCATCGCTCCTTGTCTTCCAGCCGTGGTGACCTTGACCCCAGACATGCCAAGTACTTGGGGACTTTGTGCCAGCTCTTTCCTCTGTCTGGAACACTCTTCATTCAGAAATCTCCCTCCCTCACCCCCTTTACATCTCTGCTCAGATGTTACCTTAAATTACCCCTTACTCTCCCTGTTCTCTTTGCACTGCTTGCTTTTTTTTTTTTTAGCACTTCTTATTTGTTGTATTCTACAGGTATGTTCTTGCATGACCCCTCTGGACTTCGTGAAGGCAAGGGCTTTGTTGCCTTGCAGTCTCATCAGCAGATTGTATTATCGGCTTGAAAAACAGTTTATTTAAATTTTGCTGTACATAAAGGATGTTTTCTAATATTGGGTAACCACACTTTTTACTCTGAAAGGTAGACACTCCCGTACTAATACTTTTGTTAATGTTTCTTAAAAGTCTTTGAGAAAAAAAGGAAGAAACCAACTCATTCAGAAGAATCGGATTCCTCTTCCAACTCCTCTTCCTCTTCAGAATCATCTTCAGAAAGTGAAGCTGAACAGGAGAGAAGCAGAAGAAGGAAACACAAGAGGAGGCTGAAAGTCAGACATTCTAAGAAGAGACGAAAGGAAGCCAGCAGTTCAGAAGAGCCGAGGAATAAACATGCAGTGAGCCCGAAAGGGTAGGTGTGAAACCCTGGGATAGTCTTACCAAAAAAACAAAACAAAGCAAAAAACTCTGGAATGGGGGAAGTAAAATGTGTATAATTCTGTAAACTTAGCACTGCTACCTGTTATTGAAAAAGGATAGAAGTTTTTATGTAAATAGAAATCTGGCAAATCTAAGTAGCATAGACATTTCATATCAGAGATTTAGTTTAGTTGAAAATAATCCCCAAAACTCTTAAAAGAAAAAAGTTAGGACTCATTTGACAATTTTCAGAATTTTAGTACTGTGGGTTTTCACTTGGGTTGATACGTTACATGTTCTCTTTGAGAAAACGATAAACCTTTTAGTGAGACTCGTAAGGTGTCAGTAGTTTTGCTACTTAACATCTAGTTTTCGGTGCTTTTGTTGTGAAGCATCACATATCGTAATTGGTGACCTGGTACGTCTCTCGTCTCTCGCAGTCACTCTGAGAGAAGTGATACCAATGGAAAAAGGTCAGTTGATTCAAATGCTAAGAGGGAAAAGCCGGTGGTCCGCCCAGAAGAGATACCCCCAGTGCCTGAGAACCGGTTTTTACTGAGAAGAGATATGCCTCTTGTCACAGTCGAACCTGAACCGTAAGTAGGATGTTACCCTGTGTTTTCCTTTCTGAGCGATGATTTCATCAGCTCATTAATTGGGTGCGACCCATGGTCTGAGCACTTTGAAAGGTAACCGTGGGAGGTACCAGGCTAAAGGACAGGCACCCGCCTTTCAGGATTCACGTTCTACCTGTCGGAAAGGGGACTGGGCGTGTCGGTCGGGGAGAGGTCCTCGTGGGAGGCCTGGAAAGGCTGTATGACACTGACCTTACTCACTTGGCTTTTCATTAGAGGTGAAATTTTAGATGTCAGAGCAAAGTGAGTTGAACTCTCTGGATCCAATAGAGTAATAAAACGTGTTCCAATTAGAATAGTGTAAAATCAACTGCATGGCAGTTGGCGGTAGAATTTAGTATCATAAATATGTTACTGTCAGTAACTTCCTTGGTGACAGTTTCTCTCCCTTGGAAAAGCTAATGCATAGCTTTAGATTTGGTCTCAAAAGGTAGTATTTAAAGTATTTTGTGTATTAGAGTCAAGTTTAGAATTATTTAAAGAAGCACTGTGAGAACAGTGAACAGAAATACAATAATAATATTGCTGGTGTCATTGATAAATTCCCAGTGAAAAGTCAGTTGGATTAAAGGCTGAGAAGTCATACAAGGGTTCACACAAGGTTATTAGGTAGTTTATTGAATGTTTTTAAACCTGAATCATCTCATTTTATAAAGGTCTTACAAAATAGGGTGCATCTTTGAATTAATAGCTTAAGATGCTGATGTTTTCATTTTTAAAAGTTCTGGCTTGTGAATAAATTTTATTGGGACCCTTCTTTCTTAAAAGACAAGATATCAAGTTCATTGATCAAATCCATTGTCTTTTGGAAGGTAGTAGACTTGAAAGGCCAATTTCCAGGTCCTATGACGGGGTTGGCAAACTATGGTCCGTGGACAAATTTGGCCTGCTGCCTGTTCTTTTGTGAGGGCTATGAGCTGAAAATGGGTTTTATGTTTTTAAATGTTTGTGGGGGAAAATCAAAAGAAAAATAATATTTTGTGATATTGGAGAGGATATGAAATTCAGGGTTCATACATAAAGTTTTACTGGAACACGGCCAAGTCATTTGTTCATGATTTTCTTGGCCTGTTTCTGTGCAACAGCAGAACTGAGTGGGTGCCGCAGGGTTGGTGTGGGGCCGTCATTGCTTTTCACGCTGCACATCGAACCCATGGGGTGGGAAGATGTTTTCATAAATGAAATACATAAAATTTCATCACAGATCAGCATTACCAAACAGTATTAGCATCATCTTTTTTGATAGGAAATACTGTGAACCCTAATTGAGTGAAATGTTATCACCCAAAAAAAGAATTTCAGTCCCGTCATTAATGATGTGTATTACAGAAAATGAAGCTGTTATTATATTTTAAATGTTGTTAATAAAATATTTGTGAACACTTGGGTGTTTTTCTTGTTATATAAGTGCCTACATAAGAGCTTTAATTTAATGACCCCTGTTTTCTGGTATCATTTAAAGTAGTTTATACCACTGTCTTGCATTTGGATTGAATGTTGCTGATAAGTTTATTTGGTCATTACTCTTCTTTGGTCACATCTCAGGAAGTTACTTTGTGCAGAATTATTTTAAATCACAATTGGCCGATAGTTGTGTCATACAAAGTTAGCGGGTTGATCTAGGTTATTCGGATCTTTGAGATTTTCATGAGCTGTTTGGGAGCTAGAATTCAGTGTGCTCCAAGAACTGAGCACACGCAAGGGTTAGAAACGGGGTGGCCAGCCGTACTACCTTGCTCACTACCTTACTGACTTACCTGCAGTTCAGCTCAGTATCATTTACAGTTCTCTGAGCAGAAGCTGAGTTCCACACTTGTTCTAGCTCATTTATTCTTAGGCCAGCTGCACTTGACAATAATTTAGCGAGCTTTAAAAATAACAATTTCTGGGCCATACAGCAAGTCAAATCAGAATGTGATGGAGAGGTGGAGGGTAGGGCAGCATTGGGTCAGTATCTAAAAAGTTCCATGTGGCCCTGGCTGGTGTGGCTCAGTGGATTGAGCACCAGCCTGCGAACCAAAGGGTCGCTGATTTGATTCCCAGTCAGGGCACAGGCCTGGGTTGTGGGCCAGGTCCCAGTGGGGGAGGCGCAAGAGGCAACCACACATTGATGTGTGTCTCCCTCTTTCTCCCTCTCTCCTCCTCTGTCTAAAAATAAATAAATAAAATCTTTAAAAAATAATAATAAAAATAAAATGTTCTATGTGGACATTATTCCTTGCTGAATACCTGTAGGTAAGTCATTTTGCGTTGAGTGTTTTTATTCCTTCAAGAGGAAAATGGGGCCAATAGCTGCCTACCAACACGACCTAGTTACCTCGTCATGAGAACCAAGTGAAGTCAAGAGAATGAAATGACTGGAAAAACTACAATGTAGTTTATAGTTAGAATGATCTGGGTCCAAATTCCTAGAACCTTAGAACACCCAGAGTCAAGTTTCATTTGTTTCTGTTGCCTTGGGCAAGACTTTTAACCACTGAATCGTAAAATTCTTCAAAATGGGGATGTAATAGTACCTACCCCATAGTGGTGTTATGAGAATTAAATGAGCTCATGCCTATAAAATGCTTATTAACAACAACAACAAACAACCTGAAAAGGAAATTAAGAAAGCGGTTCCATTTAAAAATATCTAAAAGAATAAAATACTTAGGAATGAATTTATTTAATCAAAGAGGTGAAAGACTTGAGCAATGAAACTACAGAATATTGCTGGAAGAAATTAAGGAAGGCCCTAAATAAGTGGAAAGACATTTCATGTTCATGGATTGGAACATCATAAAGATGTCGAAGGGAACTGTGGATTTAGTGCCATCCCTATAAAATGCCAACAGCCTTTCTGTGAAAATGGAAAAGTCAAAACCAAAATTCATATGGGATTGCAGGGGACCCTGAGTAGCCAAAATAATCTTGAAAAAGAAGGACAAAGTTGGGGGCCCCGTACTCCCTGATTTCAAAAGTTGCTCCAAAGCTACAGCCATCAAAATGGCGTGGTGCCGGCATTAAGAAGAGACACGGAAACCAGTGGGTGCCCATACATCTCTGGCCAGTTGATGTTGGACAAGGGTGCTGAGTCCATTCAGTGGAGAAGGAACAGTCTTTTCAATAAATGGCACTGGGAAACTGGATTTCCACATGCAAAAGAATGAGGTTGGACTGCTACCTCACATCCTGTGCGTTAATTAACTCAAAATGGGCGAGCAACCTAAACGTGAGTGTTCAAACCACAGAACTCCTAGAAAAAGACGGGTAAATCTTCATGACCCTGGATTTGGCAATGAATTCTTATATTGAAGATATATAAATGGCCTGTAAGCACATGGAAAGATGCCTCGTATCATCATTAGTCATTAGGGAAATAACAAACCCACAATGAGATAACCACTCCTCACGAAACTGGCTCTAATTTAAAAAAAACAAACCAGGAATCCCCAGTCATCGCTGGTAGGAATGTAAAATGATGCAGCCGCTGTGGAGAATTCGTGCTCAATGGGTGGAGTTTTGATTTGGGATGAGGAAGATGTTTGGGAAAGATGGTGGTGATGGTCGTATCACATTGTGAATGTAGTTAATGCCACCGAGTTGCACACTTAAAATGACCTATTTTATATATATATACTTTATGTATAAAATACAAAACCCCAGTAAAAAACGTATTTTAAAATGCTCATTAACAGCACCCGACACATAGGAAGTACTCAGGGAAAGCCAGCTACTCTGTTATCAATAAGAACATACAGAACAAGCAGGTGTGAGTAAGCTGCTCGTGCGCAGGGGCGCGAGCCACCACAAAGTCCGTCCGCCTAAAGCTGCCTGTGAGATCAGCGGACTCAGAGCAGTGAGGAGGAGCAGTTAATAGTGGAGAGGGAGACAGATGAACTATAAAAAATATAAAGTGAAAGGAAAACCGACTAAAAAGGCACAGTGAAGCATGAGTCAGAGAGAACTCAGGATTCCCTCAGAATATTACAGTTTTGACAAGAGACTTCTAAAAGAGGATTTTGTTTAAAAATTGTACGGTACCTAAAAAGATAAATACTAGTATCATGTATTTCTACCCAGTTGGGTTACTTTTCTTTTTTTTTTTTTTTTTTAAAGTTCTGGCATTTGAAGGGTTGGAGAATTAGGTCACGTGGAGTGCCTCGTTCTCCATAAGTGTTGGCTCTAAATGAAGTGTTTTTGTGTTATAGGAGCATAAACTCTGCATGTAAACATGGAGAAAACTGCCTACATTGCTTATTTTTAATCTTCAATCACCTTTTCCAGGAAGATTCCTGATGCCACGCCCACTGGAAGTGACCAGAAACCATCGGTGTCGAAGTCCGGGCGGAAGATAAAAGGAAGGGGCACGATCGTATGTTTGTTAAGACTTTTCTTTCTTCAAATCATCTCAGCAGTGCAGTGTTTTTACCTGTGGACAAGGTGCTGGCTTCAATTTTAGGTGTAATCCAAAGTCTGTGCAAGCAGCTAGCTGGGAAGGAATTGCTGTTAGATCAGAATTTACTGCCATGTGTGAACAGGTGTAAGCGTGAAACGAACGTATGAAACAGTCAGCATGTTAAGAAATCTTAGTACGCTGAGCACTCTAGGCTAACACATGTAACCACTCGGACTTCGAAGAGGGGATTTTCACGTGTGATTGCAGGTACATCTCAGCCCTTCCCCATTTCTTTCAGTTGCTTACATTTGACATAACTTCATATCGTCCTTTTGGTACTTCAGTCATTAATGCCTTTGAACGGGGTCTGAGATTGGGTCTCACACCTAACTCTGTCCTAGAGTAGTCTGTACCTGAGCGGTATTTTAAAAACCGTGCTTCCCGTCTTTGTTTTGAAAGCGCTATCACACACCTCCAAGATCCAGGTCCTGTTCGGAGTCGGATGATGACGACAGCAGCGAGACGCCTCCTCACTGGAAAGAGGAGATGCAGAGACTGAGGGCCTACAGACCGCCCAGCGGGGAGAAGTGGAGTAAAGGAGATAAGTAAGAGCTTTGCGTCTACGCACAGTCCGATGTCTGCTGTTTTCAGTGTTTAGGGGATAGGGACCTGCTTTTGGACTTTTCACTAAAGATTTAAATTTAAAATGAGACAGGGACCAGAGAATACATTTGGGAGTACTTGGCGAGAGCAGTGCTATTCTCAGGAGGCATTCTGTTTTCCCCTCACTGTAAACCTGCTGAATCTCTTAAAGACTTCTTGTTTAATTTTAGAAATAATCAGGACTCGAAATTGTGTAGCAGGCACTTTCACAGCCAGGTGTCGTGGTTCCTGATGAATATATTGGTAGACAGGAAAATCTGTACCCAGTGTGCACACTAACCTCTGGCCCCGGGACAGCTCCTTCTTCAGAAGCGTACCCCTCCCTGACCCTCAGTGGCACCCCACAGTGGGACGTTTATTTTAGAAATGGGACTGGCCTTGGAGTAGCTAGTGAAGGTATACTAAAAAGTGGAAACACACCAATGGGGCCCTCTGTAGGTGTTCATGTAAAATTGTCTTTGTCCATGCGAGTGTCCTGTAGCACGTTTGAAACTGGAGGAGGAAGGAAAAAGGGCGCACCTGCTGTGCAGAAGTGGCTCGGGCACAGTGGTCCTGAGAACTCGATTTCGCGCCCGGCCATGACCAGTAAGACTTGTAAAGCCTGCTTCTGTTTTCACGTACTTTTACCTCAGTTCCCATAGTAAGCAGTTTAAACCTTAGGGGAAGGTCTCGATTACCTTTGTGAGGCTGAGATAAAACAATAGTCTTGCTAGCTTCTTGAGCAAAAGGGGTTTCTCTTAGAGTTCAGGCAGCTATCCTGTGTCTGCAGAGAGTCAGCGAAATCGCCCGGGAACCTGGCTGGCCAGTGCAGCGCCCCTGCAGGCAGAGGGGGAGGAGCTGACCACGGCCGGGAGCTCGGCGGTGCTCTTGTGGTTAACTCACTCGGTTTTCAGAACCATTTTCCTGTCAAGTTTGAAATTCTTCGCTTTGGGAAAAATCCTTTTGTAAGTGGCTCTGTGAGCATTTGTCCCTATGTCTGCAGTTGTAAGGTCAGGACCAGGCCGACACTCTTTGCTGTACCCTTCCTACGTGTGCTTACGGAGTCAGCACTCTGCTGTTAACTAGGCCTTCGTCAGTGCGTTTGTATTGACAGTGAACGGACGTGTGTGTTCATTTTAAAGCATAGAAAGCATGCTTGCAAATAACGCGTGCATGTTACGTTCTTTCTGTAGGTTAAGTGACCCCTGTTCAAGCCGATGGGATGAAAGAAGCTTGTCCCAGAGATCAAGATCATGGTCTTACAATGGGTATTATTCAGACCTTAGTACAGCAAGACACTCCGATGGTCACCATAAAAAACACAGAAAAGAGAAGAAGGTTAAACATAAAAAGAAAGCTAAAAAGCAGAAGCACTGCAGGAGACACAAACAGACTAAGAAGAGAAAGACTGTCGTACCGTCTGACATAGAATCCTCAAAATCTTCCACCCGACGGATGAAACCCTCTGGTGATAGAGAAAGGAGGTCGCGATCTTCCTCGTTAACCTCTCGTCACTCATCAAAGAGGGAATGGTCTAAATCTGATAAGGATGACCAGAGCTCTTCAACTCATTCCAGCAGAGACTCCTACAGATCAAAATCTCACTCTCAGTCTTATTCTAGAGGAAGCTCAAGATCTAGGACGCCGTCAAAATCCTCATCCCATTCTCGAAGTAGATCGAAGTCCAGATCTAGTTCCAAGTCAGGGCACCAACGGACAGCATCGGAATCACCCAGAAGAACAGCCCCTCCGCTAAGTGAAAACAAACCCGTTAAAACAGAACCTTTAAGAGCGGTAGTGCCACAAAATGAAAACATCATAGTACAGCCACCAGTGGTGGCAGAAAACATTCCTGTAATACCGCTGAGTGACAGCCCCCCTCCTTCGAGGTGGAAGCCTGGCCAGAAGCCCTGGAAGCCCTCGTACGAGCGCATTCAGGAAATGAAGGCGAAAGCAACCCACTTGCTGCCCATCCCGAACACGTACAGTTTAGCAAGTATTAAAGAGACTGGCAGTTCGTCATCCTACCACAAAAGAGAAAAAAATTCAGAAAGTGATCGGAGTGCTTATTCAAAATACAGTGATAGAAGTTCAGAAAGTTCACCAAGGTCGAGAAGCAGGTCCTCCAGGAGTAGGTCTTACTCCAGGTCGTACTCGAGGTCACGAAGTGCAGCCAGTTCCCACTCGAGGTCCAGGACTCCCTCCTCCAGATCCCGCTCACGAAACAAGTACAGCGATCGTTCGCAGTACAGTCGGTCGTCTTCATACTCTTCTGTGAGCAGTGACGCCGGAAGGCGAGCCAAGAGGGAACTTCGGTCCCGTGGGAAAAAAAATAGCACTTCAGGTAAAAGGCGCAGCAGCAGCTCTGAAAAGACGCTTCGCAGTAAGTATGTGAAGGGCAGAGACAAGGCTTCACATCAGAGAAAGTACAGCGAAGGCAGGTCG
This sequence comes from Micronycteris hirsuta, assembly GCA_004026765.1. Taxonomy (NCBI): domain Eukaryota; kingdom Metazoa; phylum Chordata; class Mammalia; order Chiroptera; family Phyllostomidae; genus Micronycteris; species Micronycteris hirsuta. The sequence goes on from PVJI01003061.1 coordinate 45,803, forward strand.
TCTTTGGATGACTCTTCGGACAGCGAACGGTCAAGCGTTCGGGTCACACAGTCCGCCCAGGGGAAAGGGAAGCAAGTCCAAGTGGAAACGAATAATAAACAAGAGAAAAACAGAGATGGAGGGAAGTCCAAGCCTGAACGGGAACGCCCTCGTTCAAAAAGAAGGACTCTGAAAGGGAATCTTTCTGATCACTTTAGAAATGGCAGCAAGCCCAAAAGGAAGAATTACGCTGGGAGCAAATGGGACTCGGAGTCAAATTCTGAACGAGATGTAACGAAAAAGAGTAAAAGTAATTCCCGGCCATCCTCCGATAAGGAGGAAGGGGAGGCCACGTCAGATTCCGAGTCAGAGTTTGGCGAAACTCACGCCAAAGCCAAACCCACGGCCAAGCCTTCAGCAGGCGCCTCGCTGTCGGATGGGAACGGTGCTTGGCGGTCAGGCAGGCAGCGGCCGGCGGCCTCGGACTCCGAGGGCTCCTGCGGCAACTCAGAGCACCCGAGAGGGAAGCCGCGGAAGCGCAGCCATGGGTTGAAGGAAAACCTCAAAAGGGAACACACCAAAAAAGCGAAAGAGAAAACGAAGGGCAAAAAGGACAAAAAGCACAAGGCTCCCAAACGGAAACAGGCCTTTCACTGGCAGCCTCCACTGGAGTTCGGGGAGGAGGAGGAGGAGGAGGAGGAGATCAATGAAAAGCAAGTGACTCAGGAGTCACGAGAGAAAAAACAAGTTTCTGAAAACAGTGAAACCACAAAAGAAAACGTCCCGCAAACTGAGAAGCCCTGTGAAGACGACAGTCTTTCAGGTAAGCGGAACGCGACGGCGACGGCATCGGATGCCGAGCTGCCCGCCAACGACGACAGTAAACTCAGCACCTCGACCTCGCCCGCACCTTTACGGACGGAGGAGAAGGCGGACAGTTCGCCCCCACACGTCCAGCCCATCGAAGAAAGTGTCCCCAGCGGAGTGGAGGATGTGTTCCAAGCTGACGACAACATGGAGATTTGCACTCCTGATAGGAGCTCCCCAGCAAAGGTGGAGGGGGCATCCCCTCTAGGAAGTTCTAGGCTCGATGCGCCCGATGGAGGCCTCGTGAAGCAGGACGTGCAGGCTGAGCATCCTGAGGCAGAGGCGAGGAAGCAGGACAGCAGCGTGACTGAAGGCCCCGCGGTGGGCGAGGTGGGGAAAGCGGACAGCGGACCCGCAGGCTCGGCCAGTGCTGCGGAAGGCGCAGTGAGGAAGGAGGTGGCCGAGAGGGGCCAGCTCGGCCTCCTGGATAATAAATGGAAGCCCCTGCAAGGGGCAGGCCACCTGGTAGCACCAGCAGCTGTCACATCCAGTGCCATGGAAGGCAAGGCATTGACCACTCTGCCTGAAGTGAAGTCGCAAGGCTTGAGAATCGAAATTAAAAGCAAAAATAAAGTGCGCCCTGGGTCTCTCTTTGATGAAGTGAGAAAGACGGCGCGCTTAAACCGGAGGCCAAGAAATCAGGAGAGTTCCAGTGATGAGCAGACACCTAGTCGGGACGGCGACAGCCATTCCCGGAGTCCAAGTCGGTCTCGAAGTAAATCCGAGACCAAATCAAGACACAGAACAAGGTCTGTCTCCTACAGTCATTCAAGAAGTCGATCGCGAAGTTCCACGTCCTCTTATCGGTGAGCAATACTCTCTTTCCTTTTTTCTCCCAAAGAGAGTCCGTTACTGTTTAGCTTGGAAGGACACCAGAATTGGGGACATGATCGCTATTCCCAAACATCTGGAAGGTGAATAAGGAGCGGTCTTGTGCCGGGTGACTCAGAGAGCAGATTGAGGACACGGAGAGGGTGTCGGGGAAGGAGCTGGGGCTTGGCGTAGGAAGCTCTCGCTTGCTGTTGATGCTCTGGCAGCAGGAGTCCGTTGCCATGGTAGGTGTCGTGTTCTCCGCTCACTGACAGGGTGGAGGGGGTTTGGAGACCCTCAGCCTGACCCTCCACTTCACACGAGAGGGAGCTGAGGACCACAGAGACCAAGCTGCCTGCTCAAGGCAAGCATCTAGATGAGCTTTTTCTAATTTTATTTTTCAATTATAGTTTACACTCAGTGCTATTCTGTATTAGCTTCGGGTGGACAGCGTAGTGGTTAGACAATCACAGGCTTTACAGAGGCTCCCTCTGGTATTCCCAGCCCCCGCCTGGCGCCGTGCGTGCTCCCTGCAGTGTTCCTGGCTGTTCCCTGCGCTGCACTGCACATCCTCGTGACTGTGTTTAATGACCAGATTGTGCCTCTCAGTCCCTCTACCTTTTTTGCCCAATCGGTGATCTTTATTCAAGGCCAGGACGGGGTTGGAGGGACGGTAAAAACCGTCATCTTTAGATGCATTTATGTATTTACTTATTTTCAGTTCAAGTTGCAGCTAACTTTTGTCATCAGCATAGACTGAGTGTTTTTAAACTAAAAAAGAAAGTGGTGCTGGTGATAGGAATAAGTAGTGCATACTCTCTGTGTTGCAAATACCTCTTGTTTTTACCTTACCGTCTCTTAATCGCTCATATCTCTTATTATTCTGTGCTTGCTTCTCATCACTTGAACTTAAACTACAATAATAGTCTGTGAGCGTTTTTGTTTCCCTTTCTAGTTATTTGTCAGTCTTTCCCTCCCTTTACCCAGATTTCTTTAAAAATAGGAAACAACACTTGCCACCTGTAATCACTGTCTCCTGTTTACTCCTCAGTTGCTGGCAGTCTGTCTTCTCTGCCTTCCCTCCCCCATCTCACTGGACTGACGGAGGTTTTCACGTTCTCCCACGTGGCTGCTTTTTGGTCCTCGCCTCCTGGAAGCCCTCTGCTAACGCTCCTCATCCCTCTCACACCATTCCGTGTGTGTGCTGTGGGCTCCTCTCCCTCCTCCCGCCCCGACTCCCAGCAGGCCCAGGGAGCTGATGAACCCTGGCGTTCCATGCTCCTGGGTGCAGTTACCTGTCGAGCTGTTGATGATGCTGCCCGCTCTCATTTAGTACCTCCCGACGACTGCCTTTGGGGTGGGTGGCGTTTCATCTTCTAAATGAAGACAGGCAGGCGAAGCGAAGCGGTTTGCTCTAAGCTGTCCAGCCAAGGCAGCGGACTGAAATGCTGAGCTCTGCCTCCCTGATGTGGTTACCCAGCTGGGCCTGACTCCCCTGCTAGGCCATGAACTCGCTTAAGTGAGGGACTGCCTTGCAGAACATCCTGACTCTGCCCAAACACCCACGGAGACGTTTGGTGCGTGCTGACCAATCTCCCTCCCTGGCCCCACGCGCCGTCACCACCTAGGCGACCAAGGCGAGAGAGGGTTGTCCTTGGCCTACAGGCACACCGCAGTTATCGGAGCACGGAAACATGGTGGGCTCGTTATGTCTTAAGTCAAAAATGGAAGTAAACGAGTTACCTGAACCCAGGGATGGTTTTTTTAAGCGTGGACGTTTCTGGCAGGACCAAATATCAAGAGCCACTTGGCATCAGCTGAAGATGCTCATGGACATTTTGGATGGACTGAATGTCTGATCCACAGACTGTTTCCTGCTCGTCTTTCAGTCCCCTCCCAGTCTGCTGTATAATTGTTTGTTGAGTAAACGACTAGAATCTTATTAGAACAGTGTGTTCAGGGCTGCGTAAACACCTTGGAGGTGTTTACGCAAGTAGCCTGCATGCAGGGTTACATCCCGGTCCTGAGTGACAGGCACAAAGCAGGGGGAGAAGGGCAGGATTGCATTACTTACGTTTTTGTTTGATTAAAGGTTAAATAGATGTAAAATACATGATTAAAGTATAAAACATAATTTAAAATGTCATCAAACCTTAGTAGAGCTTTGATGGACCTGATGTAGCCCTACCCAGTGCTACCCCACTTTCTCTCTTCTCTCCTAAACATTATTCCAAACTTTTGTTACAATTTTGTTGCTTTTCTGTATAGTCTTTCCTCAAATGTTTCTGTCCTTATACAATGTTGCTTTTGCATGTTTTCAAACAAAATCCTTTTATGTATAGGTAGTCTATGTTTGCCTTTTTCACTCAACACTATGTTCCAGAGAGATATCTCAGTTGCTACTTGAGGCTGTAGCTCATTCATTTTCCTGCTGTAGAATATTTCAGTATACATCTGTGAGTTAATTTCTTTCACCCACTCGGCCGTGAGTGGAGATGGGCGCACTTCCTCTTCTGGTGTCGCTGACGGGGCTTCTGCGCACGCGCCCGCGCCAGTCTCCTGGCTTGTCTTTGTGTTGTGCGTTCAGTTCAAACCCTTGCTGGCGGTCACCCCCACACCCACACTGCAGGGAGTCCGAGAGAGGCCTTTCCGAAGACCTGTCCTCTCACTGTGGTTTCCCTCCCTGCCCTGTCAGTAAGTAATTTTAACAGCGTGGGGGTTAATACAGTGATAGTTTTACACTCCTAATTGTAGATCAAGAAGCTATTCTCGAAGTCGGAGCAGAGGGTGGTACAGCAGGGGCCGCACGAGAAGCCGGAGCAGCTCCTCCCGCAGTTACAAAAGTCACAGGTGAGCCCGTGAGCCCCGCCCTCCATGCGGTCTCCGTCCTGGCTGCCATTCAGGCCTGTCATTGCTCAGTACCAGTCAGACCCGTCTTCCCATCCAGTTCTCTCTCTCTCAGAGTAGTCTGGCTCTCACTGGCTGTTCCCGGGACGGGGTCTTCCCAGAATGAGGAAAGACAAGCAGTGGAGATATTTAAGAGAGGCCCTGACCACCTTTTCTCTGCCTCTTCCCCACCCCAGCATACATCTTCCTTAACCTGATTTCCCATCTGCGCTCACCTGTTGACTTGGGTTAGAGATTGGAATAGGAGGAGTTTTGGGTTTTGTTGTTGTTTTTTTTTTCAAAGTAGGTTTATAGTTCTGAGTACAAGCAACCGCTTATTCTTGCATTATTATTTATTTTTGTATTTGTATTAAAGCTGTAAACCACCTTTTAAAAAAAAAAAGGTTTTATAGAGAGAAGGGAAGGGAGGGAGAAAGAGAGGGAGTGAAACATGTGCAAGAAATACATCAGTCGGTTGCCTCTCACATGCCCCCCAGCTGGGGACCTGGCTTATGACCCAGGCACATGCCCTGACTGGGAATTGAACCAGCGACCCTTTGGTTCACAGGCCGGTGCTCAATCCACTGAGCCACACCAGCCAGGACAGGATAGGAGTTTTAAAGGGGAACCAAATGAAGAAGTGGGGTGAGGGTAATCCAGATTTCTAGTTCTCACAGTTTCTTTGAACCCTCATTTGCCCTTCAGGTATTTCCACAGCTGCAGTTTCATTTTACTTACAAGGTGTAGTGCCCTACCTGGGCAGACCTCTACCCCCCACCCATACCCAGGTAGGGCCTCCCCAGGACTCTCTTTAGGGGCACCTTGGAGAAGAATAGCATAAAATTCAATCCTTATGAAATCCAACATGCTTTTTTAAAAATTCAGTATACTTTTGATATCAAGACTAATAGCTGCCGGATTTCGTTGTGTTTTCTTCTCGATGGGTAAGTAAGTGTCTAGATTTTTGATGTAGCCTGTCCCGATGCACAAGATGATGGTCCCTCCTGTAATTCCTACTAGGACGTCCAGCAGGAGCAGGTCCAGGAGCAGCTCATATGACCCCCACAGTCGGTCCAGGTACGGGCAGGGGCAGCATGGAGAGAGCTTGTGTTAAATGTGTTGTATTTTATTGAGAAACTTGAACACGTGTGTGTGTCTCATCAAATCACACCCTTTCTAAGTGGGGTCTTTTTGACAGTTTTTCCTGTCGGCCCATTCCACTCCGGGGTCAAAAGGCACAATTGATGTCAGACTGGAAGGGCAGGTGTCTGTCTGCCAGACTCAGCCCAACTAACTCAGTGTTAACGTTGTGACGTGTTTCCGTTTGATGCGGCACGTCTGATCCGGGGCGCTCGTTAAACGTTTCCAGTACTTTTCACGCAAACACGTTTCACTGTCATGCAGCGCCACCTTCTCAGAGAACTCTCTTAAGCTCCCGAAGAGGAGTGGGAACAGGGGAGGGTTTGAACAGGAAACCTTAGCGCTTATTGTCGCTGTCGAAGCAGGTCCTACACTTACGACAGCTACTACAGCAGGAGTCGGAGCCGCAGCAGAAGCCAGAGGAGCGACAGCTACCACCGAGGCAGAAGCTACACCAGGCGGTCCAGGTGGGTCTCTCCCTGGGTCCCTGCGCGGTCCTGGGCACTTGGCGTGTGAGGCCACAGACTTAGAAGAGAAAACATAATCGTCTTAGGACAGAAATCCCTCTTTCTCTTCTTGAACTTCAGCAGCCCACAGGCAGCTGCAGGTGTGACCTTTGTGTTAAGAGTTGCTGGGTAATGTTTGTTGGTTATTGTTGACATTCAAGTCTAAAATGGGTGTTTAGATATTGACATATGCTTGGCAGATGTTTTTCTTGGAAGGAGTGAAGAGAGAAGTCCACCCAAACCAAGGCCCACTTTTTAAAATGGGGCTCGTTGCTAGAAATAGCAAAGCCAGTTTGTCAATTTTTTAAATTAAAAAAATATATAATAAAATGTTATAGTCATTTGCTTCAGCAGCAGGATTAAAGTTCGTATCTCGACATTCATTTGGGGGAAATGTGCTTTTTATTTATTTATAAATATGTTTTATGTAACATTTTGCCCAGTACTTCAAATTTTTATGGTGACTTTTTATTATGTCCCTTTCCTGGTGGCTTTCAGCCTTACCCTTCCCTCATTGCTCTCTGGTCATTGCTCTCTGGACACTTCCTTGTTCTAAACTCTTCAAGGGCTCTGTCCGCACTGCCCTCCAGGCTCTTTAGCGTTGCACCTGAGGCCTTTCCACCTGCAGCGTCAGCCCAGGCCTGTCTTCCCCCTTTAATGTGCGGGGACCTTTGCCTCTGCTGAGAGATGCCCTTCCTGCCTCTTGAAATGGCCAATTCCGACCCACCCTGCAGGTCTCCACCGCAACCCACTGCCGGGAAGCCCTCCATGACTGCCGACCCGCGTGTGTGCCGCCCCACCCCCATGCGCTAGTTTGTCTTGCCCACTCTTCTGTGTTATCCTTGAGCCCCGGTGCACAACATTTGGTCCTTGTGTGCATGTGTGTGTGTTCCTAGTGTCTAGCAAAGTGACTGGCTCTCAGTGAGTATTTCCAAAAATAACTAGATCGTGACCATCACCACGTCCTCTTGACTCCCTGTCCCAGTGCTCCTTCCTTCTGTGCCTGCCCCATTGCCCCCCCGCACTGGGCACCAGTTTGATTTCCATATCTGTAATGAAATGCTCTTCATGCACCTTTTCCCGTACTTCTTCAGTCTAATTAAGTAAGTATTGGTGTTCATTTGGGTAACATGGAAAATTATTCTGCTCATTTGAGCGGATTTCGGGTAACTGTCCAAGATGTGATATTTATTTTATCTTAACTTGCTATTACTACTCTCTACCATTTAAAGCATCTCTGAAAAGTCTGCAGCGTTACCACAGCCAGCAGCCCTCCTACCCCCTTCCACCCGCTGTGCTGGATGCCACCTCAGTCGGGCCTTCAGCCAGTCTGGTGGAAAAAGAAGCTCCCAGAGGAATTCAGAGGGCTGACCGCTAAAACATGTTTGTGTGTTTGTTCTGTTCTGTTACACAGGAGTTGTAGATCTTACGGCTCTGACAGCGAAAGTGACCGAAGTTACTCTCATCGCCGCAGTCCCAGTGAAAGCAGCAGATATAGTTGAAAATATCCCCTTTTTTGATACAGATTATATCTTATTTGTAAATATCCGGTAACTTAAAAGTGTAAGAAACTTAATGGCAGTCTGTTGTTCTATTTCAATATTAGAGATGAATTTCAAAAATAGATACTTCTTGTTACTTGTTCCTTGTGTGCAGAATTTAAAATACAGATATGTCTCCTAAAAATATTTTTATGCCACACTTTACAGTAGCCAGCTATGGAAATGAAATTTCATTTTCTTGAATCAAGAAACCATGAATTCTTCGTATAATTTGCAATATTATTTTGGATAGACTATTTCTCTCCATTCACGTATTCTTTAGAATACGGATGCGTGCTGCCTGTTTTCAGGTTTTGGTGTGTGTGCTGCCGAGCACAGGCCTGTGGAGAACTGATAAAGGCGGCCAGGTGTCCATATACCGTTACAGAGCCCGGTACACCGTGCTCTCAGAGACACACCACCCAGATCCGCACTGACAGCCTCCAGGAGTAGGGGGCGGTGGCACTGGGGCTCTTCATTCATTCCTTCCTCCTCTGTCGTCTCCGAGGACCAGGAAAGTGGTCACCAAACAGCCTGCTCTCCGTACTACTTCCAGCTGGCGGGCGAGGGTAAGAAGAATAAACCAGCCTTAACTCTGAGTACCTGTGCTGTCTCCAAGGGCCTGATGTTTCACATGCTTTCTAGTTAATACGATCAGAAGTTCAGACTGTAAAAAACAATTCTATTCCAGTTCACCCTCTGGTGCTTGGTGCTTTCTGGTGCCCCTGTAAGCATTGTTCTTCTCTACTATACATTACAGTCCTGTAAGAGAGATAAATTAAGTTTTTTATTCATCGGCACCAAACATGGTTCCTTCTGAGCTGTATTCACTTTGAATATTTGGAGGGGTTCTCTCAAGCCGCAGGTGCGGGCCAGGAGTCTGCTGGACTGGGCAGGATTGGCAGGGGACTGTGTGGCCACGGAGGCCTGCTGCACATGGCTGACGTGTGTGCCTCTGGAGGAGCGGGTTGAAGAATGGACTTCAGAAGTAACAGCAAAACCTAACTGCCACCATCCTGGACATTCTGCAGGGCTTTTGAGTCAAGAAACAGACCACAGTAGCAGCCGAACAGTTCTCAGCACCAGTGTGCTCTCCCTGCTTGCGCCGTGACCCACCCTGAGTCAGCGGAGCCTTGCATGACGGGGAAGCCCAGGACAAAGGGAAAAGGTGTACGGGATGATGTAAATGCACGTTTTCGCAGTCCTGGGAGGTTCCTCCAAAAATGGCGTGGTCTGTCAAAGCCGGTGCGATTTTTTTTTAATCTAGTTGGAGTTTTTCCCCCAAGTGTACTTAATCACCTTAGTGCCAGTTTGTCCAGTTATGCAGAAGAAATTCATACTGGGCGCCTGAGGTAGGACTCAGTGCCATCCTGCCCAGGCCACGCCCGGTGTACTGGGAAGTGGGGGAGAGCCTCAGGGGGAGGGGTCTGGTAACCCTTGGTGGATGGAGGGATGACCTTGGACGTGTTCAAACCATTACCCATAAACGGTTCTTTAACAGGGTTGAGGGGTCAGCCGTTTGCCAGGTTGATAGAGGAGAGTGCATTAGAAAACAAGACCTGAGGCAAACAGATGCACTCACTAGTGAGGACAAAATGTTGTGATTCATATGAAGGGTTTTCAAAAGTTGCCTGCCGTGGAGAATATTGCTTTAAAAATTCTCTGGGGAAAATCGGTATTCAGAACCCAAACAAAAACTGCCAAATCGCATTGTGTTAAGAAAAGTTACTGTAGGGCAGTAGATAGGTTTTCTATTGCTTTGTAAGTGACTACTCCAAACTTAGCAGCTTAAAACAATGCCCATTTCTCAGCTCACAGTTCTGTAGCTCATGAGTCTGTCTCGGTACGGCTGGACTCTGCCCGGGCCTCACAAGGCAGGAACCAAGGGTCCGCAGGGCAGCGGTTCCCTGACGGAGGCCCCAAGGAAGGAGCTGCTTCCAGGTTCATTCGGGCGGTTGGCCGTGCTCCGCTCCTGGCGGGGGCCTCGCGCTCAGCGCTGTGAGGCTGCTCCATCTGCAGACCAGCGACGGCTCCGCCAGTCCTCGTGCCTCCGAGCTCCTTCCTCCTGTTTTCAGGTTCATGTGAGTCCATCGAGCCCACTGAGGCAGTCTCCCTATTTCAAGGTCATAGAACCTGTCACCACAGGAGCGATCCCCTATGTACAGGCTCCTGGGTTGGGGCACGGAACGGGGCAGGGGCCTTTTAGAAGTCTGCCTCCCTCGGGCAGTCCCTTTGCCCACTGGGGCTGGGCGGGCGGGCCCTGGACACCCTGTTGGCTCTCTCGGTGGAACAGGACAGCACTCAGCTGCCGCGTTCGACATGTGTTTACTGAATGAACTACAGAGACAGCTTTTCTTCCTAAGGGGGTGATTCTGTATTTTAAGGTAATTTTTAATGAAATTGAATTATGTTGCGTATTGTGCTTCTTAATAGAAAATGCATTATTGGGCTGTTTTTGTAATGTCCTGTTTACTGCAAATGCAACATGAGATAGCTGGTATTGTTTAAAAACTAGAAAAACTTTTGTACATATCAGCAATGTCTAATTTGTATACACTTCATTTAAATTCCCCTAGAACTTGAAAGGGGCACCTTGTAGAAATTAAAACATATACTTAGTCTAAGTCTGCGCCTGTGTGTGCTTCCTCTTCCTTTACCCACGCAGACCGAACTGGTCCTTCTGAGGTGGGGGAGGAGGCCGTGGGCCTCTCTGCTGGCCACCTCTGAGGCTCCGTTTCGTCCGCAGCTGAGAACTTCGGGCCGCAACCACCCCTCCCCCGAGAGCTCCAGAGTGGCTTCGGGCTTTGCTGTGGTCATCCAGCTATGACCACACGCAGATGTGTGTGCTGGAGAAGGAGTGTGTCCCACTCCATCCGCAAGTGGCTGTTTAGGGACGCCCGCAAACCCACCTCCGCACCTGCGTCCCCACGGCTCACCAGCGAGGCACACCCGCACTCGCTCCTGGAGGAATGTTCGTGGGGGGTATTTTTAGCAGCTACAGGAGAATCTGCAGAGCAAGTACAATTAACTTTTTTTCTCCTCGGGACTCCAAGGAATTTGTATTTGCTTGGTGAATACAACATAACCTCCTGCAGTAAGGCTTGCAGAGATTGTTTTCAAAATTCAGTCAACAGTAGACCCCTCCCCCTCCCAAGCCAGGCAGCTCCTGACAAAAGTCTGATCTAGATGTGTTGTTGCTTTAAACTTTTAAGAAACTGCAGGTCTGCCATGGAAAATCCCCAAGTGAGGTTCCTCTGGGGTCTTGTTTTCTAGTGAGCGCTGGGATCTTGATTCTCATTCCGGTGGTGGTCATCTTCATCCTCATTCCGACAGTGGGCATCTTCATCAGTGGGGCGGTATGGGGGGAAAGGCGTGGGGAGCTTTGGTCTCAACTGTTCTGAATCAGCTGGGCATCAAACAAGCTAAGAACATGCCCCTCGTGGGCCACCCTGTCACTGGAAGGGCAAAGAGACTCCACTCGGGGCAGTGGGGAGCCTGCAGATTAGCCCCCGGCCGGGTGAGGGGTCTGGGCAAGGGCACCCGCTCAGCTGCCCACAGTGACAGGCCAGAGCCTGACGTCCCCTGGGGAACTTGGGGTGGGAGGAGCCGGGGGGCGTGCTAGAGCGCTCCTGCTCAGCGGGGAGCCTTCCTCTGATGCTGTGAAGGCAGCAGCCTCGCAGGGGACAGTAGCTGTTGGCCTTGGGACAGACTGGGCAGCTCAGGCCAGCACCCGGTGAGGGCGAGGCAAGAAACCCACACCAAGGGGCGGGAGGCCTGAAAGGTCTGTTTCTTTTTAAGATTCCAGTAGAAAAAGGCAATGCTCCCTTGCGCCTGCCACCTCCTCCCTGTCGGCGGGGTGGCTAGGGCAACCCCAGCTGACCCCGGGCCCTGCAGCATAGGGGAGCTAGGTCTCTGGGTGGGGGGCTGGAGGGGCGTTGCTTGTGTTCTGCCTCCTCAGAGCTCGGCACTAACCGGCTACAGCTGCCGGCGGGTGGGGACCTAATTCAAACCAGCAGGTTGCCTGTTCCCTCCTGCAGCACAGGCGTCATGGCCTTGGCATCCGAGGCCTCCCTCGCTGCGCTTGGGGTTCTCTCCACCCTGTGGGGCAAGGGACCCCAGGCCGCTCATCAGTGACTGAGCCTGGCCCTCCGCATGGAGCCGTGGGCCGCCCCTCCTCCTCCTGGAGGCGAGCCCCGGGGCCAGCGTCCCTGAACTGCCTGGCTCTGGGCCTGGTTCTAAGCATTTAATCCCGTTCTAGGAGGGAGGAGGCCTTCTATCCCAGTTCTTCAGAAAAGGAGCTGAATTCTAAAAATGCAAGCAATTTCTTTGAAGTTCCCCAACTTTAGGAAGTGGCAGAGCAGAACTTGAACCCAGGCAGTCTGGCTCTGGCCCCAAACCCTTCAGGACTGTGCCACAGAATAGTTGCTCATAGGGACACTGTATTTTCAAAATGAAATGAAGCCAGAGGTGTGGGGGCCAATGTGCTCCTTTCTCAGAGGGTCTGGCCTGGTGGTAGATACTAGTTGTGAGAGGCCCCAGGTGGCCTGCAGCTGAAGTGCCAGCCCCAATGGCCTCTCTGCTCTCCCTCCTTCCCCTTTCTCAGCTGCAGCAGGTACACAGCTCTGCGGTGCCCAGGGAGGCTGGGCCTACACAGCCACGCAGCCACAGATGCACACACACACCCCTCCCCCATTTTTCCAGGTTTCCCTGACCAAGCCTGGGGCTGCTAGTTCCGTTCCTAACACGGGAGAGCCACTTGAGGCTAGAGGCTTGCAGAAGTTGTGAGAAAACCCACGAGCTGGCCTCTGGAGGCAGGGACTTGGCTGCTGATTTCGCCAACCCAGCCCCAGGTGTCCGAAGGCTCCTTAAGCTCGCCCTTGTCTCCACAAACCCCTGGCTTCCCCGCCAGGGCATGCCATTCTGGCCCAGGAACCCCCTCCCCAGGAACCCAGTCCCACTCTGCCCCCTCCAGAAAGCCCGCCTTGACCAGGCCTGCGGTGAAGCTCCACGGCGGGGCCCTTCCCAAGGCCCAGAGAGCAATCCATGCGGCCGGAATTTGGACCCCATGACATCAAATCGCCTCTGGTTCCTGCAAACACGAAACGGCCTCCAGCCTCCCGGTGCTCTCCCTGCCCGGAGCCCCTTCCCCTCCCTCTGCTCTAGCTGATGCTCATTCGACTTGCAGGCCTCAGGTCTGAGCGGCCCCTCAAGCCCACCGGACTACGCTCCTCAAACAGCCTCTTCCTGCCAGTTCTAGTGTGGCCTGAGAGCCAGCAGCTGCGCAGAGAGCCCGGGCTCTGCCTGGGGCTCCCACGGATGGGTGGTAGGCCAGAGAAGCAAGAAGAGCTGGGGTCTTCGTGGAGACCCTCCCATTCCCTCCCTCCTCACCCAACCTCTAGCCCCTCCTTTGGTTTGACTGCTGCAACCAGGACCAATCCCAAAGCCCCACCTCGGCCACGCTGGCCTGCCAAGCCGTGACTGGGAAGTGGGCCCAGGAGTCGCCCTGCAGTCCTCTCTGCCAGGCTCCCCGCAGCTGTGGGGGAGCCCCCCTCTCCTAGCCTCCCCTTTCCCTGGCTCCTAGTGCTGGTGCCGGGCTGTGTGATTTGTCCTGCTCTGGGTCTCGCTGTCCTCACCCAACCAAAGGCCACACAACCCCTCCCTGGCCACCTCCCAAGCTGGTGCAGGGACCCACTGAGTCAGATGAGGAGGTGGGTCGTTGGGAGGAAGAGGCACAAGGCAGCTAGTGTGGCACCTGAGCTGCTGTGGCCTGGCCGTGGTCCGACACCTGCGGGAGCTGAGCCAGCTGTTATGCACCTACCAAGGCCACAGAAGAGCAAAATGTCTGCAGTGGTTGCCTCTGGGGACATGCCTCTGTGCCCCTTCCTCTCTCCCCATCTCTTTTCCACAAGGGTCTCTCCTGACCATCCAGCTGGGTGCATTTCTTCCCTTCCTCCTGGCACCCTTGGGTCACATCCCCCTTTGCCCCCGAGGCGTTTTCTCCCCAGCTCTGGGGCAGCCTAGTCATAACGGCCTCCCCATTCTGACCATTCAGCCTTGCAGGACAGACCACCAGACGGTGGCCCCTGCCTCGTTTTTCCCTGACACTCAGAACATCGCTCTGAACAGGCCCCAGAGTCCCTGCCCACTCGTGAGTCGGGTGGCACACTCAGGGGCTACTCCTGCGGCCGGTGTGTAAGCGCCAGTGCATGTGCGGGGCCAGGGGGAGGGACTGAGTGGCACCGCCAGGATGGGGCAGTGGGATGGAGACAGGACATGGGGTTGCAGTCACCTTGGGGTGGGGTAGGGGTGGTGCATCGGAATGATGACATGGCCACAGGAGAGGCCCACGGAGGCCCCTTCTTTACAATAGTGGCACGGCCACCACCTGGGCCCTGCCAGGCCCAGCGCCCGGTGGTCCCCACCCTGCGTCGGCTCAGCCTGGCAGCCTTCCTTTGCAGCCTCCCGCCAGCACAGCCAGCCCCCTGCCCCCACTGGTGTCCGTGCCAGAGCAGCATTCCGCAGGCCTGGCTTCATCTGCCCAGCAGAGACTGAGCGAGGAGGCTCTGAGCAGCCATCAGGTCGCAGGGCTGCGGGCGCAGTGGGGCCTGGGCCTCTGGCCCCGACTCCTGGGCCAGTCACCTGAGAGGATTTGATCACGACAGCTGTGGTGCCGTTCTTGTCATCTCCTGCCCTAGGTGGACGGGCCTGGGCAGCCAGAGGAGGCCACCAGGTAGGTGCGGGTGGACCAGAACCACGTCCTGGAAGCAGAGAGCAAAATGAGCCCTAGGCTGCCCTGGGGTAGCGGTGAGGGGCCCGGCTAGTTGGAGATCCCAGACTCACCCTCCGAGCAGCCCAGGACAGAGGGTGGGGGGTGAGCGCGGCTAGGGCGCCGGTCTGGTCCTCAGCGTGGGATCGCTCAGGGCAGCAGGTGGAAGCCTTTTCTGCAGCTGGCTGGGGGGCGGGCGCGCCCAGCCTCTAGATCTCAGGGCCGCCTCCTACTCCGTCCCCGCCTCTGTGGCGCAGCTGGAGGGCACCGAGGTTAGACTCCGGGACAAACGACCCGGCGGCGGAAAGGGGGCTCAGTGCGGGAGAGTGAGGCCGGGGTCCATCAGCTAGGATGGGAGGCACGGGGCCTGGCTGCGGGCCCCAGCGGCCCGAGGCAGAGCGGGCAGCTCCGGGACGGAGCACACCACGCGTGTCCATGCCCCGCGCCGGCACGCAGGGCTGCCTGGCCCTTTAAGCGTCCAGACGGCGGCCCCAGCTGACGCGCGGGCTCCAATCGGCGCCCCGCGCCCCCCGCCCGTCGCGCCCGAGGCTCTGGGGCCGCAGCTGCTCGGCTGCTGGACTCGCTGCGGCCCTGCGCCTCCGCCCGCCCGGCCGCGCCCCCGGGGGCCATGGTCGCGGGGCCCTGCGCGGGGGCGGCCCCCAGCGCGGCGCTTCATGGAGCGGCCCCGGCCTGGCCGCCGGGGGCAGCGCGATCCCGCGGGGCCCTGTGAGCCCCCAGCGCCACGGCACCATGGTACGCAAGGCCCTGCCTGTCCCCCCGCTTATCCGCCCACCTGCCCCTCTGCCCTCCGGAGCGCACGGCCCGCGGACTCGCGGTGGAAGGGTTGGAGGGATCTTCCCCCTCGCCGGGTCTCCAGACCCCCTTCTGGGGCCCCGTTGGCTGGGCATGCAGCGCTCTGGTGCGGCCCTCGGCGGGGAGGGGGTTAAATTCCTGGGGTGGGGGCCTTGGGCGCCAGAGGCTGAGGTCTTGCTGGGCACTGGTGGAGGGGGGCGCTCCCCTGAGCTTTGACGGCGCCGCCCTCGGACTGGGTGACGGGGGAAGGGGGAGGTCGGATTCCCGCCTGGGCCTTGGGCCACGTGGGCGCTGGAGCCGCCCTGCCTGGGGATTCGGGGCGCCTGGGCCAAGCTGGGTGTTGGGGGGAGCATCGCAGATCCAGTCCAAACTCCTGTGTGACCTTGGGCTGGTCCCCCACCCTCTCTGGGCCTGTTTCCTGGGAAGGAGAGGGGCATAAGCACAGAGGAGACTGGACTAGACACTCCGGTCCCCAAAAGGAGGAGCCTGGAAGTCATGAGCCTGTGCCCCTTGCTCAGATGCGGCCCACCCACTGCAGCCTGGCAGTGGATGGATTGTTGTGGGAGCTGGGGGTGCAGATGGAGCCCAGGTTTCATCCTGGGGCCTCCAGGGAGGCGCTGAACAGGTTAGGGAGGCAGCGGCTTCTTGGCCATGAGGCCGAGTGCCCCTCAGGTGTAAAGGCTCTGACCTGGAAGAGCGCCTGGGCAGGTGCCCCCAGCGCCTGGGCAGGTGCCCCCGGCACCTGGCTTTCCCCTAGCCTGGCTTGGGGGCTGGGGTGTGAGTGCCCGACCACTCCCCTGGCCCTGCATCTTAGCCAGGCTGGCCTGGCCTTCGGGGTGGGGTGTGTGGCGACAGCTGGCACAACCACCTGGGGAGGGGCATCTGCAGCCACAGGGAACTGGCACATCTGGCCGGGGAGGCGGGCACAGCTGGTGGGCCCTGCGCGGAAGGAGCCAGGCTAGGGGGCAGCTGTGCCCTGCTGAAGGGCTGCCAGCTCCAGACTCAGGCGGCATCTGTGTGCCTTCTCAAAGAAGTCCAGTCACAGTGCTTGGTCCCTGGGTTCTTGGCGCCTCAGGAGATGAGGATGGTGCTGGCCCAGCCAAGGGACTGCCTTGTGCATGGAGTCTCTGGGGCAGCACTACCCCACAAGCTAGCTGCTCCTCCTCAGCTAGAGCCAGAGGGCCCTGGCCGGGCCTCACCTGGGCCCTGGGTCCAGACCTGCACCGGAAAGCTGGGGCGCTGGAGGGCATTCTGTGAAGGGGAGCAGGCTGGACCAGAGCCCAGGGGCCTGGGGTGGGCTCCCCCCATCAGGCCTGGCTTTGACAAACCCTTACCCAAACCACTTCCTCCGCCACTATCTGGCCACTGGTGCCCCTAAGGAGCTCCTGTTACTGTCCAAGTTACACCCTGAGCCCTCACTGACCTACAGGTAGCAGCAGCTCTGGGGAGGAGTTTGAGGAGGGAGAGTCTGAGGAAGAGGGTCCCCAGATGCCTCCTCTTCCTGCTTTTTAAGTTATTAAAGGTCAAGAAATCTGTCTACACTGAGCAGTGTCCAGCCCAGCAGGAAAGAGTGGCCTTAGAAAAGCCAGAAGGCCAGGTGCTCTGCCACTGCTTGCTTCAGGACTCATCCGTGCTGAGCCTCAGTTTCCCTATCTGTACAATAGCAGTTGGTCCCAGAAGATGAATCAGACTGAGTCAGGGAAGGGAAATGGGAGGGACTTGGCACTAGATCCCAGCTGGATTGGCCAGGCCTGAACTGGCCAGCAGCCCCAACACAGAGGGGCAGAGGGGCAGGAGGTGTGGTGGGATAACTCGGGGAAGGTAGTGTCCATGGCCAAGGGCCTGGCCAGAGTTGGACCTGAGTGAAAGTGGGGTGGGTGTTACCCTGCACCTCTGTTGTCCCTGGGAGCTCCCTGAGGCCCAGGGCAGATTGTCACTCAAGTGACCAAAGTTGAGAATAGATACCGCCACACACCGCCCTGTCCAGTCTGGGCCCACCTACTGCTGCCCCAGCCAGGGAAGGACTGGCACAGGGGATAAGGGTAGGGAGAGGATGGAGGGGACCGGTTTTCATCCTAGGGCCTCCAGGGAGTTGTCTGGGGGAGGGGAGGTGATGGCTTTGTGGCAGTGGAGCAAGGCCCTCACATACAGGATGCTCCGACCCAGCTGGACAGGGTCTGAGGAGGGCCAGAACCGGGAACCTGCGGGGTTGGGCCCGCCAGGCAGGTAGTTGGCACATACGTGAGCAGATGCTGTGTGCTGGACCCACACGAGGGCCTGGGCAGCCTGCTTGTCTGTGCTGCCTGCCTTTTGGGGAGGCCCCTGTGGTGCAGCCAGGAAAGGTTAAGCCAGTCCCTACTGCTGCAATTCACAGGGACTAGATAGCCTGACCCATCCGACCTCCAGGGCCTCCCAGTGGCTGCAGAGGCCCCGGATGGTGTGGCTTTCCAAGATGGGGCCATCTCAGAGCTGCGGGGGCAGGCCCTGGGGCTGACACCGGCTGGGTGTCCTCCCACCCTGCAGAAGCCCTGTGTGAGGGGGCGTTGCTGGGGGCCAGGCCTGAGGCTCTGGCGAGTGACGAGAGGCTGGCTGGGCCTCAGCAGCCTCCTCTAGGGCGGCAGCAGCACCAGGAGGGCAGAAGCCACAGGCCCTGGGCAGGGATTGCTTCACAGAAGTTTTTACCTCTGCCGCGCTCAGGCCAGGCGAGGCCCGCCATTGGTGTGGTGAGGGTTCCCTCAGGTGCCACTCCCAGGGGTGGAGTAGAGGCCAGGCAATGAGTAAGTGAGCCCAGCTTCTACTCGAGGGGTCTGGGATTGGGCAGGTGTGGTTTTATTTGCATGAGTGAGTGTGGGGGAGAGAATTCATGGGGCTCAGAAAATGCCTGTGACCCTGCCGGGGGACCAGCTAGTCCCAGTTTGCCCACAACGGCCCTGGTGTTAGCACTGAAGGCCCCGCATCCCGGGAAACCCCTAGGTTGCTGGCACACCCAGACTGTGGGCCACTCTAGTCCCTTTTCCCCTCTTCCTCTTCCCTTCCCTGGGTGACTTCCTGTTTTGCAGCGGAAGAGCTGAAGGCCCAGAAAAATCAACTGTTCTGCAGCCTCAGAAAGTCAGGATCAGGGTGTGAGCAGCTGACTCGAGCTCGAATCCTGGTTCTTCCTCCTCCTCCTTGCTCAAGTGTGGGCTCCTTTCTGGAACAGGGAACCAGGAATGACGGGAGGGCTGCCTCCGGGATGGTGGGCCGGGGGCCCCGCTGGCCTGAACCTGACCTGTGCCCTCTGCCCTGCAGTTGCTGGTTGAGAAGACAACCGACTCACCGGCGGCCGAGTTCTCGCTGGTGGAGGACGTGGCACTGCACTTTGCCTGCTTGATGGGCCGTCTGAACGAGCAGCGCCTCTTCCAGCCGGACCTGTGCGACGTGGACCTGGTGCTGGTGCCCCAGCGCAGCGTCTTCCCGGCGCACAAGGGCGTGCTGGCCGCCTACAGCCAGTTCTTCCACTCGCTCTTCACCCAGAACAAGCAGCTGCAGCGGGTGGAGCTGTCCCTGGAGGCGCTAGCCCCCGGCGGCCTGCAGCAGATCCTCAACTTCATCTACACGTCCAAGCTGCTGGTCAACGCGGCCAACGTCCACGAGGTGCTCAGCGCCGCCTCGCTGCTGCAGATGGCTGACATCGCTGCGTCCTGCCAGGAGCTGCTGGACGCCCGCTCCCTGGGCCCCCCGGGCCCCAGTGCTGTGGCTCTAGCCCAGCCAGCCGCCAGCTGCACCCCGGCCGCACCACCCTACTACTGTGACATCAAGCAGGAGGCCGACGCCCCAGGCCTGCCCAAGATCTATGCCCGTGAGGGGCCTGACCCCTACTCTGTGCGTGTCGAGGACGGGACAGGGACTGCAGGTGGCACAGTGCCGGCCACCCTTGGGCCAGCTCAGCCCTTCTTCAAGGAGGAGAAGGAGGGTGGCGTCGAGGAGGCTGGCGGGCCCCCGGCCAGCTTGTGCAAGCTAGAGGGTGGGGAGGAGTTAGAGGAAGAGCTGGGGGGCTCTGGCACCTACAGCCGCCAGGAGCAGTCCCAGATCATTGTGGAGGTCAACCTCAACAACCAGACTCTGCACGTGTCCACAACGCCCGAGGGGAAGCCGGGCGCTGCCGCGGGCCCGGCCACCATGGTGCTGGGCCGGGAGGACGGGCTGCAGAGACACTCGGAGGATGAAGAGGATGACGAGGAAGAGGAGGAGGAGGAAGAGGAAGAAGAGGGTGGTGGTAGTGGAGGGGAGGAAGAGGAGGAAGAGGAAGGTGGCAGTCAGGGAGAGGAGGATGAGGAGGAAGAAGGGCACAGTGAACAGGAGGAGGACGAGGAGGAGGAAGAGGAAGGACACAGTGACCAGGATCAAGAGAGCTCAGAGGAGGAGGAGGAGGAAGAGGAGGAGGGGGAGGCAGGGGCCAGACAGGGGCCAGCGGGGCGCAGGGGCAGCCGGGCAGAGCCTCCTCCCCACAGCCGCATGGCCACTCGGTCCCGGGAGAACGCCCGGCGGCAGGCGCCCCCTGAGCCAGAAGAGGCCGGGCAACGTGGTGGGAAGAGGTCAAAGCAGCCTCCTGGAGTGGCCCCCGCACCAGCCCGAGGGTCCCAGGCCCCTGACGGGTTGGGGGCCAAGGTGAAGCTGGAAGAGAAGCAGCACCACCCATGCCAGAAGTGCCCACGCGTTTTCAACAACCGCTGGTACCTGGAGAAACACATGAACGTGACCCACAGCCGCATGCAGATCTGCGACCAGTGTGGCAAGCGCTTCCTGCTGGAGAGCGAGCTGCTGTTGCACCGGCAGACGGACTGTGAGCGCAACATCCAGGTGGGCCTCCGGGCGGCTCCATGGGCTGCACGGGGCAGGGCAGGGCAGGAGGCCAGCTGAGGCCACCTGGCCACCCGGGCTGGGCTGGGCCAGCTTGGGCCCCTGGGGTCCTGCTGCCTGCATGCGCAGTCTGGGGAGTCCAGACTTAGCTCCCCCGGACAGTGGGGCCAGCCCAGGCGCAGGTTGGTGAGAATGTCAAGGAGAGCTTTCTGGAGGAAATGGATAGCACCAGGCTTTGACACATGGAAAGAAACGCAGATAGGATTGGAACAAACAGTGCCCTTGGCCAGAAGGGCAAGGGAGCATGGACTTGGGAGGATGAGAGAGTGGCCTGAGCACATGGGACTGGGGGACAGCCAGCTGCGAGGGGGATGAGCCAGCAGGGCCCCTGTGTGTAGTGTCACAGACTGCTTGGTGCACAACAGCACAGATGAAGGGAGGCAGGGTTTGCCCAGAGGGGGGCGCCATTTTCCACTTGCCACCAAGGCTGAGTAGAGTAAGGGGCAGGAAGGAGTCCCTGCATTCAGCTCTTGGAGATGCCAGCTGGCCTGGGCCTTGGGAAGAGGGACTGGATGAGAAATTTGGGAAAAGCAGGGGCTGCTGGGGCCCAGGAGGGAAGCTGGGCTGGCAGCCAGGCCTTGGGCCCGCCTGGCCTCTTGGGGTGTGGGCAACACAGGTTTTTACCTTCGTGGCTGAGAGGTGGTGAGGTCGGGGCAGGTAGGCGGGTGCTAATTGCCTGAACTAATTGCTAGTTGCAGCGCCCTTGGAGAAAACGTTACCTGGGGTTGGCCAGGCCTCTGCCCCACCCTCTGTACCTGTTCCTGCTTGCCTGCCTGCTGGGCTGCTCTTGGACACTCCACCTGCCCCACACCTGAGCCTCCCTTCCGAAGGGGAAAGACCCTTGTTCCCCTTCCAACCTGGGCGGTCTGACCAACCTGGCCCAGTTTCTGCTTGAGCCCTGGTCTGGCTTCCAGGTCTCCAGGGGTGCCTGGCAGGGATGGGCAGGACAGGGGCCCGGGGTCGGGGGAGGGGGGAAGAGGAGGAGGCGAGAGGAGCCTTAAGGTCCCCGCCGCCCTGCACTGCCTGACTGGACCTGGTCCTTCCTGCAGCGCCCCTACCCCCACGCTTCCCGCAGCCAGCCCTCTGAGACCTGTCTCCTTGGTGATCTCTGTGGTGTCAGGGCTTGGGTCCCAGCAGGGAGGCAGCAGAGCTCCTGTCTGGGCCTGAGAGGGGCTTCTCCACACCCACGGGGGCCCTTCAGCCAGTCATGTGTCTCCCCTCTGTAGAGAGATGGCTTGGTGAAATGAGCAGAGAGGAGGGGCCTCCTGGAAGAGGTGACCCCTGGCCCTAGTTAAGTTCAAGAAGGAAGCGGGCCCAGACCGCAGCCCTGGGCAGTGGGCCGGCGTTTAGGGAGGCACCGCCCCCAGTCCCCAGAGCATCAGATCTGGCTGCTCCTTGGACTCAAGAGCTTGCTCTCCAGCACCATTCAGGGCAGGAAAGTGAGGCCCAGAGAGGGGCAGCGACCTGCCCTCCGTCACAGGGCCCCAACTCGGGGCCCGGGGCCTGAAGCCCTCTCACCCCACAGTGCGCGACCTGCGGCAAAGCTTTTAAGAAGCTGTGGTCCCTCCATGAGCACAACAAGACCGTGCACGGCTACGCGGAGAAGAAGTTCTCCTGCGAGATCTGCGAGAAGAAGTTCTACACCATGGCCCACGTGCGCAAGCACATGGTGGGTAAGTCCGGGCCCGTCGGGTGTGGCGCCTGAGGACAGAACTGGCCGGCTGTTGGGTGTGCGGGGACGGACTTCATGTCCGAGGGCAGCCTGAAGGGGTGAGAAGGCCCCTCTCGGCGGGAGGCCTGGGGTCGCTGGTGGTATCAGCAGGTGCGGCCTGGATGGGCTCTGGGGTCAGGGCTGCGTGTTCAGTCAGGCAGGTTGCACACTGCACTCGGGCTCCTGGACCCCCCGGCAGGCGGTGTCCAGAACCCAGCTGCCACAGGCTCAGTCTGTTTGAGGACAGCTGTGCCTCTGATTCCCTCTCACCTTGCGGCCACCACAGGGCTTGGGGCTCTTCTGAAGGCAGCCCTCCCCGCAGGGTTACACCTGGACCCAGTAAGGAGGTGCCCCGAGGGCGTGTTGGGCCACCCCTCTGCCTTGAACGTGGCTGTCCCTCTGCTCTCGGTGGGCCAGGCTGGGAGTCTGTGTCCTGGCAGCTCTCCCTGTCTTGCCTGCTCTTGGACTTGAGCTCAAGGGAAAGGTGGCCAAGGTGGGCCTTACCCCCTTTCTCCACCAGACGGTGCTGGGGGCCTCCAGCGTGAGCTGCCTGAGAGCTGGGACCCCCGGGTTTAGGTCTCTGCCAGGAGATGCTGGGTAACCCAGGACTGGTGGTCCTTCAAGCTCTGAGGGGGCCTCCCTGCCTCCACTTGCTCCTCCCAGACCTTCTCCCTTGTCTATCCGTGGGTTCTGGGGGGTGCAGCCAACCTGTAGAAGGGTCACACCCTGCAAAGCCCAGCCGCCACTGCAACACAGAACCACCCCCGGCCTCCTTTCATAGACGACACTGAGGCCCGTGGACCAGCGGCTGGGCCAGGGTTGGAGCTGAGGTCAGTCCCACTGGGATCTTCCATCTCTCCCCGAAACTTTAGGAGGTGAGGCAGCCTGGGCTGTTCTCTTGGCCAGAGGCTAAAGAACCAGAAGGGCCTCCACGCTTATCTGATCAGACTTCAGAGCAGACAGACACCTAGCCCACGGGGAAGGGGGGCCTTCCTAGGAGGCAGGCCCCAGGGCAGGTGGGGTCCCCCAGAGCTGTGACGGCCATGGTGCACGCCCCGTAGCTCACACCAAGGACATGCCCTTCACCTGCGAGACCTGCGGCAAGTCCTTCAAACGCAGCATGTCTCTCAAGGTGCACTCGCTGCAGCACTCCGGGGAGAAGCCCTTCCGGTGCGAGGTGAGTTCCCTTCTTCCCCTGCCCCAGGGGCCACCCAGGCCGGACTGAGGTCAGGGACCACAGCTGCAGCTGTGTAAACGCCAGGGGTTGGGGCCCTGGGGTGCAGGGTTCTGAGAGGGGCCCTCTGTCTGATGTCTGGGGCCCTCGCCTCCCACTCCATCCTTCTCTGGTCACCCACTGGCCTGCCCCCACCGCCACTCCACCCCTAACCCACCTGCACACGTTCGGGGGGAGACGTCTGCCTGGGCTGGAATGGGGGTGGGCTTGGGGGAGAGGCGGTGAGAGGAGGAGCTGCAGGTGGGGGGGAGGGGCCTGACAATGAAGAAGGATGGGGTGGGGGTAGTTCGGCTTTAAGCACGAGGCCTGCCTGTGCTCTGAGGCCTTTTCCCACTTCCTGTCCCCATTCCCATGGGGGCCCTGCACCCCATGGCCCCGTCGTCACCTCTGCCCCCACACTGCTCTGCCCCAGGGGCCAGAGTGACTGCCTCCCTCCCCGAAAGCTGCTCCCCCCTCTGCCCCTGGCCTCACGCCCTGCCCTGCCCTCAGAACTGCAATGAGCGCTTCCAGTACAAGTACCAGCTGCGGTCACACATGAGCATCCACATCGGCCACAAGCAGTTCATGTGCCAGTGGTGTGGCAAGGACTTCAACATGAAGCAGTACTTCGATGAGCACATGAAGACCCACACAGGTACGGCGGCCCCGGGAGGGGCTCCGTGCCAGGCCCCACGTCTCAGCCCTGCTCAGGATGCCCGGGATGGCCCCGCCCTTCTCCACCTTGGACCTCAATTTGCCCTCCTGAGGCTGGGTGCCACGCCACGCGCCCTGGCTCCCAGGATCTGTGAAGGGCGGTACAGGGCGGGGAGGATCCTGGCGTGCCAGGGCAGAGCCCCACTGTGGTTCCACGGGAGCAGGGAGGCCGGCCCCGGGCTGGGATGTGGCAGCCCCCCAGTGACACCCCGCTGTCCACCGCTATCCTCCAGGGGAGAAGCCGTACATCTGCGAGATCTGCGGCAAGAGCTTCACCAGCCGGCCCAACATGAAGCGGCACCGGCGTACCCACACAGGCGAGAAGCCTTACCCCTGCGACGTCTGCGGCCAGCGCTTCCGTTTCTCCAACATGCTCAAGGCCCACAAGGAGAAGTGCTTCCGCGTTAGCCACCCGCTGGCTGGCGACGGGCCGCCCTCTGCGCCGGGCCTGCCCCCCACCCAGCCTCAGGCTCCTGCCCTGCCCCTGCTCCCCGGGCTGCCCCAGACCCTGCCGCCTGCGCCCCACCTGCCCGCCCCGCCTCCACTCTTCCCTACCACTGCCAACAGCGGAGGGCGGATGAGCAGCAACAACTAACCCTGCCCTACACGTGCAGGACCTGGAGCCCAGGGGCGACTGGGAGCACCCCCACGGCCCTCCCCGCCTTGTGGGAGGGCCCACCTGCCTGGCACCGCTGCGCCCCCATCTCCAGAGGTGGCTGGACACACTCTGCTTGAGACCCCTGCCCCTAGCAGGGGTGCAGGCTGGCGGCACCCCAGACCTGGAGGAAGACACCTCACTCCCAAGTGCTCCCTTTCAGCGACTCCTTGAAGCCTTTCCTGATTTTTTTTTTTGAAAGTGAAGGAAAAAGAAAAGAGAGGAAACTATTTGCAGTGCTCCCCTCCAGGTGAGGGGGCAGTAGAGGCAGCAGGTACAGTGGAAGAGGGGCCTGGGGAGCAGGTGTGACCCGTCACTCTGCTGAGGCCTGAGCCGGAGGGGTCGTCTAGGTGGAGCCCCAGCCCGTCTCAGCGGCTCATCCCTGCCTCCACTGTGCCCCCTGACTTGCCCCCTTGTCCTGGAGGGTTTGGGGAGAAAGGGGGTACCAGCCCCCTTCGAGCAGCTGAGGACCGTGCACATGGAACAGGGGCTTGAGACTGAATGCCCGCAAGTGTGGTAGGCGGGGAACGGCAAGGCGTGAAGACTTCAGACCCGGCTCTGCACCGTGCGGAGTGGGACAGGCAGGGGCTGGACCCCAGGCATTTGCTTCCGCACCCATTACCCTGCCCACAGGGATCCCCGACCTGCGCCGTGAGCCCTGGGCCTCAGGGTGCCGTGGGCAGTCCCTGGGCGGGCGGATGGATCGGCTCCCACAGCACCAGCTTCCAGGGGCTACAGTCGAGGAGCCCCCTGCAAACGAGTGGAGCCCAGGGGGATGGCCCTAGAAGGAGGCTCGGGCAGGTGTTTCAAGGTTTCAAGGTGCTATCGGTGGGGCAGCAAGCAGGGGCTTCTGTTCTCGGGCACCCACCTTCACCAGCTGCCCTGGCCGCATCTCCCACGCTGGGGGAGATGTGTCTGTCTGTCCGTCCCTGCTCCCCGAAGGCAATGCCAGCCCTCATCCCCTCCTAGGCCCTGCCCCAACCTGCCCCTGGCTAGTGTCCAGCATCCTCATCCCTCCTGGGCCCCTGCGCTGGTGGCGGGGTGCCTGTGGCATTGTCGGTGAAAGGACCTGCACGTTCAGGCCCCGGGGGCAGGGCAGAGTCTGTGCCCAATGCTTGCCCCCATGAGGCCAGCACTAATAGGTCACTCTTTTTTGTTGTCATTTAACATCTTTATTCCTGCCTTGCAAATGGGGAGGAAGGTTCCATAAGCTACATGTTTCCTAGTTAAGCTCTTTCCTATTGTGTTTATATGGTTTTATTTGTTATACTCTGCACCTTAAACCCCCATGACTACCCCCCACCACCACCTTCCCAGCACAGCCGGAGCGGGAAGAGGCCTGAGCCCAAGGGGAACCGGGGGGGCTGGGCCCCATCAGCCTACGGGCTGAGGGGGTCAGAACCCCTCTGACTTCCTTGTGAGGCCATGGCGCTGGGGCAGGGAACTGGGCATATTTTAATCATCAATAAACGAAGCACTTTATTCTGTACAGATGTGGGCAGGCCCAAGGAGCCCGAGTGATTGGAGGGTCTGTAACCCAAGCCGCACAGCCTGCTAGCTTTCTGGGCACGGAGCGGGCAGTGCCCTGGCCTGGTTGAGTTTGGGGCTGCTTCTGCCCCAGGAGCAGGGCAGGCCACAGCCTGCAGACGCACCCTCGGGGGCCCCTGTGTCCTCTGGGGATCAAAAGTGGGCCCTCCCCGAGAGAGGAAGGCTTCTGGCCTGGCCCCCAGCCTGGGCCTCCTCAGCCCCTGCTTTCCTGAAGCTCTTTCCCTCTCTTGTACCTGTTATCTCTGGGCTTCCATGATGTCCTCAGGGTCCCCACTCCCCACTCCCCAATGCTTGCTATTTCTAACCTCTGGTCCCAGTGCCTGGCAGCTCTCCAGAGCTGGCTCACATTTCCCCCTAAAAGTTGATCTTCCCCAATGGGCTCTAGGCCGGGACCCCCATGGGTTCCCAACCCCTTGTCACTGACACCAGGCTCTACCATAGGGGCTGGTAGCCTTGTCACCTGCTAGCCTCACTGTGGCCTTAGCAAGCCTGGGGCCCTGGCCAGGCCAGACTTGGACAAGCAGAGGCCAGAGAAGGGTGTCGGGGAGCTGATAGTGAAGCCCTGTCCCAAGACTGAGGTTTCCTGTCCTTTCATCCCTTCCCTCTGAGGGCAAGACGGGGGTCCAGACAGCAGACTGGGCTCTGATCAAAATGGTCTTGAGCTATGTAGGTGGGCACAGCCAAGCCCTTTCCTGGGAGGCTGCATCCCAGTGGGGACAGGAGCCCTGTGTCCCTGGTGCTAATGCTCTCCCCCTTGGGCCATGGTGGGAGGGACTCCTTCCCAGCTAGACCACGAGGGTCTGAAGCAATAATGGAACCTCAGCAGCGCCAGTATGGATGGGGTTCTTGTTCTACCAGCTTTTCCATTTCCTTTTTATTTTAACAGCAGATTAATAAGCACCTGGATATTGGACTGAAGGGACTGGGGCTTCATACTCACCCCCAGGCTGGCAGTAGTGGTGGGGAGGGGTCTTAGGATCATCCCCTCCCCCTGGAGTTTGGTCGGGAGGAGGTCCCCCTGTCCAGCGGGACTTCTCAGCCCACTTGGCCAGACATCAGGCCCGGAACCTGGGCCTGTCCCTGCCCAGCTCCACTGGGGCTCCCTGATCGTGGGCCAGGTCGGGGTGAGTGACGAGAGAGGTGAGGGCCCCTGACGCAGGCCCCACGACCCCAGTTCTGGGGGCCTGAGCCTCCGACGCTGGCATGCGCTGCCACTGAGCCCCTCACAGCAGGGACAGAACGGCTGTGCCCAGGCCCATGGACCCCTGGTGTCTAGTCATACATGGCCACACCCCCCCGCCCCCTCCACAGAGTGTGTGGGGGGCGGCAGGCGGGTGAGTGAGAAGAATGAGGGGAATAAAGTCAGTAAAACTGTTCCTTGGCCCAGCCTCTTTTTTGTTCTTTAAAAAAATTTTTTTTATCCTCATCCAAGGGTATACTTACTGATTTTAGAGAGAGAGAAAGGGAGAGAGAGAGAGAAACATCAGTCAGTTGCCTCCCGTACACGCCCCTACCGGGGATCAAACCCACAGCCTAGATATAGGTCCTGACTGGGAATCGAGCCCACAAACTTTTTGGTTTATAGGACTGTGCTCCAACCAAGTGAGCCACCCGGTCAGGGCTGCTCAGCCTCTACTTGTTGACTGCTCTGCCTACTGCTTAGACCAGAGCAAGGAACCCGACAGCTCGGCTGCAGACCTCATAGACATCATGCCCCAGACCCCATTTCCCTCCCGGAACGGTGGGCTGGACTTCGGGGAACACCCAGAGTCAGGAGCTGAGGCAAGAGCAGAGGTGCACCCCCAAACTCATGCTGGGGCTTGGGTGGGGTACAGAACGCACTTGAAAGAGGAGAGATCCCGGGGCTAGTGAGGCGGAGGCCCCAGAGGCGGTGCCACAGGAGGCCAGGGCCCCTGCAGGTGTGAGCATGGGAGCCCCGCCCATTCATGCTCAGCTCTGGGGGCGCTGTGCCAGCGTGGACTCGTCCCTCCCTTTGTAGGGTCGGAAGGGGCCAGATATCAGAGATGCTGTCATGGGTGCTGGGAGGACAGAAGCCCATGTGGAAGACAGGTGGTGACCTCTGAGGAGGGAGCATGAGGCTCCCCCTGGGACCTCGGCAGCACTGGCTCCACACCGGGCGGTGTCTAGGCCCCAGGGAAACGAGGTGAATGAGGCCCCGTGTTTGTGCCACTTCGTTTGGGCCCAGGGGCGGGGCGGGGCGGGGCGGGCGGGAGGGAGGACAGAGGCTCTAGGGTGGATTCATTGACCAGCCAGGGGAGGAGCGGGTCCCCAGGGTGTGGACCGTCTTCCCGCAGTCCCACTTCCTGGACTGAAAGGAGCAGGGCCTCACTCAGGCCACCCCAGAAAAAGGCTGGTGGGCCGGCCACGTCCCCCACCCGGGTCTCTGGTGGGGGCGGGGGTCTGCTTCTCTCTGTGTCTGCTCCCTTCCCTCTTGCTGCCCATCCGTTTGCCTGTCGCGTCTCCACACCCCCTTTCCCTGCAGCTCTGCCCTGGTCGTCAAAGCGCGGTTGACCCTTGAACAACCGGAGGGTCAGGAACACCCAACGCAAGGCGGTTGGAAATCCACCTATAACTGTTGATTACCCCCAAACTTAACTGCTAACAGCCTGCTGTTGACAGGAAGCCTTACCGCTAATAACCCATCAATACATATTTTGTATATATATTATATACTGTATTCTTACAATGAAATACACTAGTAAAAAAGAAGTTATTAGGAAAATCTTAAAATACAGTTATAGAACTGTATGTATTTGCTGACAAAAGTCAGTTTAAACGCACGCTGTGCAAGGACCAGCTGTATGTCCCAGTCCCCTCCACAGAGCCTTGGGCACGTGCCACGTGAGGCCGGGAGGCAGAGGCTGCCGGGCGGCTCTGGCTGTGAATGGCGGGCTCCACAGCGGGCACCGAGGGAGCCTCGCTCTCTTCAGCTTTGCCGTTTGGGACTGAACAGCTCACTAACACCCCGCGACCTGAGCACAGGTCCAAGCAGTGCTGGCCTGCTGGGGAAAGCTGGGTCTCCTTCCGTCTCAGGCACAGTAGGCGGCAGTGAGATAGGAAGCCATGTGCCCTTGACTTAGCAATGCCCTTGGACCTACCCCTGGTTGTGTGGCCTTCAGAGCCGTGGCTGGGAAGTCGGCCTGGACGGGCAGCACACAGGCAGCGCATTCTCATCGTGGTGCAGCCATCACCGCCATCCACCCGCAGAACTCATGGCCTCTTGCAACACCGAACCTCTGTCCCCATTAAGTCACTCCATACTCCCTCTGCCCACGCCCTGCCCCTGACAACCACCACCCTGCTTTCTGCATCTATGATGTGATGACTCCGGATTCCTCATGTAAGTGGGATCGCCCGTTCTTTGTCCGTTTGTGATGGGCTTATTTCACCTACCAGAATGTCCCCAGGGTTTATCCAGGTTTACAGCGCGTGTCAGACTCCTTTCCTTTTTGAAGGCCGAATAATATTCCATTGGTCATGTATGTGTGTGTGTGTGTGTGTCCCATATTTTATTTATCCATTCACCTGTCTATTGTCTATTGACATTTGGGTTACTTCTACCTTTTGGTCATCGTAAATAATATTGCAACAGACACAGGTATACACATCGCTCTCTCTTTGAGACCCTGCTTTCAGTACCTTTGGGTTCATAACCAGAAGGGGATTACCGGTCATTCTATTTTAAATTGCATGACAAACTGCCATACTGTGTTTCACAGTGGCTCCACCGCTTTTGCATCCCCACCGACAGTGTACAAGGCTTTCGGTTTCTGCACGTCTTCACCAGCACCCGCTATCTGGTCGCGTCTCTGCAGTAGCCTTTCTAACAGGTGTGTGAGGGGGCGTGTTGTGGTTTGGGCTCACGCTTTCCTAGTGATTAGTAACACTGAACCTCTTTTCAGGTGCTTATTGGCCATTTGCCTAGCTTCTTCGGAAAAATGTCTATTCAATTCTTTTGCCCATTTTGTAATCAGGTTGTTTATTGTTATTGTTGAGTTTTAGAAGTTCTTTATATATTTTAGATGTTAAGTCCTTATCAGATATATAATTTGCAAATATTTTCTACTACTCCACGGGTTGCCTTTTCTGTCAACTCTGCCCCCGATGTACAAAAGTTTTAGGTTTAGACGTAGCCCAATCTGTTTTTTGTGGGTGCCTGTGTGTCTGGTGTCGTATCCAAGAAATCGTCAGATCTGACATCATGAAGCTTTCTTCCTCTGTTTTCTTCTAAAAAGCTGTGTAGTTGCTCTTTGAGTTAATTTTTGCAGATGATGGAAGACAACTTTATTCTTTTGCATGCGGATATCTAGTTCTCCAAACACTATTCACTGAAAAGACTGCCCTTTCCGCGGCGAATGGTTTTGGCACCCTTGTCAAGCATCATTTGACAATGCACGTGAGAGCTTCTGTCTGGACTCTCTGTTCGATTCCAGCGGTCTACGTACCTGTCTTCAGGCCAGTGCCACACTGTTTTGATTTCTGTAGGTTTGCAGTAAGTTTTGAAATCAGGAAGTGTGAGATCTCCAACTTTGTTCCTCTTATTCACGATTGTTTTAGATGGTTTCATTTTAAGTCCACGATCCATTTTGAGTTAATTTGTGTATGAAGTGTGGGATTTAGGTAGAGGCTTTTTCCCCACTATGCTCCAGAACTATTTGCTGAAAAGTATATCCTTCCTCCATAGAATTGCTTTGGACCTTTGTAAAAAATCAGTTGAGCATGTTTAGATCTATTTCTGGGTCCTCCGGTCTGTTCTGTTGATCTTTGTGTCTGTCCGCAGGCCACACCACACAGTCCTGAGTACTGTGACTACACGGGAGGACTTGAGATCAGGTCGAGTGATTGCCCCCGCTTTCCTCGTCTTTGCTAAGATTGTTTTGACTATTCTAGGGCCTTTGCCTTTCCATATGGATTTTATAATAAGCTTGTCTATGTCTATTAAAAACTTTTCTAGGATTTTGATAAGACCCTGAGTTAAACTTATAGTTTAATTTGGGGAGAATGTCTTGAACCTTCCAATCCACAAACACAGTATGTTTCCCCCTTTATTTAGGTCTCCTTTGATTTCTTTCATCAGCATTTTGTAACTTTCAGTACACAGAGCCTGTATGCATTTTGTTAAGTGTATTCATAAATGTTGCACTTTCCTTGGAGTGATTACAAATGCTGGAAAGTTTTAAATCGTGGTTTCTACATGTTCATTGAGAACAGAGAGAAATGCAGTTGATGTTTGTGTGTTCTTCGTATATCCTCGAAACTCATTTATTAGTTCCTATGTGTTTGTTTTGTTTTGTAGCTTCCCTGGGATTATTTCCCCTTCATTCCTAAAAGATAGTTTCATCAGATCTAGAATTCACCATTTTCAGTTCTTTCAACTCTTAAAACATATTGTGCCACTTTCTTTGGCCTCCGTGGTTTCTGGTGAGAATTCCACCATCATTTAAATTAGCATTCCCCTATCGGGAATGTGTTGTTTTTATCTGGCTGCTTTCAAGGTTTTTCTCTTTGTCTTCAGTTTTTGGAAGTTTAATTATGTGTCTTGGCATGGATCCCATTGGGGGTTTGCTCAGCTCTTTGAAGTTGCCTGTTTGTGTCTTTCACCAGATTTTGGGAGTTTTCAGCCTCTCCTCTCCTTCTGGGGCCTTCTGATGCCAATGTTGGATCCTTTGTTCTTGTCTCGTGGGCCTGTGACGCCGCTCATGCTTTATTTTTCACTCCACGCTCTCTCTGCTCAGATCGGGTACGTCCTATCAGCCTGTCCTCACGGGCACTGACTGTATCCTCTGTCACCCCCTCTCTCCTCCCGAGGCCATCCAGTGGGTTTCTGTTGCTGTTAGTCCACTTTCCAGCTCTGGGATTTCACTTGGTTCTTCTGTGTAACTGCCATGTCTTTGCTGAGATGTTCGATGCATACACCCTTGTTTCGAGAGGACGTGTGATTTACCACGGAAGGCGGCCACCACGGCCACTTTGGAGCCCCTGGCCGGTCATCCCAGCCTCCGACTCGCCTCAGCGCTGCCATCAGTTGATTCTTTCCACATTTGAGTTGTGATGTTTCTGGTTCTTATTATGATGGGTGATTTTTTTTTTATTGTATCCCAGACATCTTGGCTGTTAATGTGAGAAGACTCTGGGTTCTTTTTTTTTTTTTTTAACAAGCGGTCGCCTTGCTTAGGTTTAGCCAATAGGCCCGGGTCTACTTTTGTGGGCTGAGGTTCCAATGACAGTTTAATTCGTCACTTGTTTCTATTTCTGCTGCCTGAGAGAACAGAAGGAGATCCCCCAGGCCAGGTGGCCAGGAAGGGTCCCCAGGCCCATGAGGCGACGTGTGGGTGATGGATATGTCCTCTACCTTGATTGCGGTGGCGGTTTTTCACAGGCGTATATGCACACGTCAAAATTTATCAGATCATACACTTTCCATATGCACAGTTTATTGTTTAAAAGCAACACACAACTGAGCCCTATCTGCTGGCCGTCTAAACGTCCATTTCTAATACCCACCTCATGATTTGCATGTGGAGATTAAATTAGTAACAATGAAAAGGATGAAGTGAGATGACATTTTCCTTTGATTCAATGAAAAATGGTGGAGGGAGGTGATCTCCCTCTCCCCCCTACACCCATACGCAGCCCTCGGGCCTCTCCCTGGTTGTTCATAGAGTGGGTGCAGCAGAGGGGACACAGGACGGGCCATGACTTGACAGTTGTTGAAGTGCCTGATGGGTACATGGCAGGTCAGTCTACTAGTCTCTCTACTTTTGTATGTGTTCACATTTTCCCTAATTAAAATGAAAACGTAAACAGCTGCTCCCTATTTCACGGAGGGGAACCGCCCGTGGTCCTGCACGGTCCCCTCACCCTTTCCTCTCTGTCCCATCTCCCCCTTCTCACCTCTTCATTCACTGGTCCAGCCCCACTAGCCTCCTGCTGTTCCTGGGAGGAGCCAGGCACCCTCCTGCCTCAGGGCATTTGCTCAAGCGGTTCCCTGGCCGAGAGCCCTCCTTTCCCACGGCTCAAATGTCGTCCATCCTGCCCACTCTGCTTAAGTCGTTACCACCGTTTCCATCTGTCACCGTAGCAGTTATCACCAGCTGACACGCTGTATAACTATTTATTTGTTGCTGTCTTTCTCCCCACCCCCAGCTGAATGGAAGCTCCATGAAGACAGGAATTCTTGCCTGATGCGTTCACTGCTGAACCCCCAGCAGGCTCTCAGTGAATGAATGAGCTGTATATATATATTCTAGTGGAGTGCCTGGTAGGGGGTGAGCACTATGGGATTCATCATAATCTAAAAATACATCATGGAGTCACTTGGTAAATATAAGTTAATTGTTCAGTCAGTACCTTCTGTCCCGGTCTTTGGAAAATGAGACTATGATTAATGGACCTTTTCGTTGCTGTTGTCTTTGCTGTTGCTAATTTGTGGAGAGCTGTAAGCCCTTGGAGGTAGGCAGATGCCCTTTGAATCCTGACCGGGCTACTTGCCCGCTGTGTGACTCGGCCACGTCGCTGAGCCGCTCAGAGCCTCGGGTCACCGATAGGACTTGCTGGAAGGGCCCTGCGCTCCAGGGCTGGGTTGGAAGCCCACCACTTGCCCTCCTTGTCCTTTCTGCACGATGCACAGGGCCACCTCCAGGACCTTCCCAGGTACTGTGCGCTCTGGGACCTGCTGGTGGGGTGAGCAAGCAACAGTCAAAAGCACTGCTCAGGAGGGACAGGCAGTGACACCGCTGAGATCACAAAAGGGGAGGTGACTCAGTCCTGGCCCAGCCTGAGGTCCCCTCGCCAATCCCTCCACCCGCGGGGCCTGAGATTATAAACAAGTGACTCAGAGGAACGATGGGAGAATGTCCTGTAACAGTTCATGCCAGTGTCCGGGGGGCTAAATTTAACCCGCAGCTGCAGTCTCCGGCACTTCGGGAACGAGTCAATCTTGGTGGTGGGGGCTGCTGTGTGTGCGAAGCGGGGCTGGTCAGGAGTCCGAAGCGGTGCGGGCATAGGGACTGGCTGCCCTGGGTCTCTACCCTGGTCCCTTGGACTGTAGACAGGGGGCAGGGGCCCCAAGGCCTGGCATGCCAAGCCAAGAACCGACCGAGACCAACGAGCACAGACAGCTCCAGTCCTGGAATATTAAACTCTTCGAGTGTCACTTTTTGAACACTGAAGTCTAGAATGTCACTCCCCTGGAATGCTAAAACCTGGGGGATTTGAACAGCTAGAATAGTTGAATTCTAGGAAATCAATCTTCCAGCATGTCAGACGCCTCACAGTGTTAAAGCCCTGTGACTCTGTGCTCCTAGGAATACAGAACCTCAGTACCTCCGAACCTCAGCAGAACAGGCTGAGGCCCTCTGGGTCTAAGTCCTCCACCTCCTCATTGGGTAGGAAGGGAAACTGAGGCTCAACAGAGAGATCTGCCCTGCCCCAGGCTCCACAGAAAAGTGGCCACCTAGTTTACCTAAGGCCCTTTCTTGCACAGTGGAAGGAGGGTATCTGAGCTGGGGCAGAAGTTGGAAAAGATCTTTTCATTTTAAAGGTGGGACAACCAGGTCCCCAATGAGTGAATGCCATGCTCAAGTTCACAGAGCACAAAACTCAAGCACACTGTATCCAGAGTGGCTGGAGTGAGATGTACTCCAGAGAGGAAGATAGAGGAACCTGGGTGGAAAGACCCAGAAAGCATGAAGTCAGAGAGACAGGGGAAGTGGGACTTCCATGCTTGCCCCTCCCTGATGTCGGGTCAGAGGCTGGGCCATCCCCTCCCCCAAGGATCATTCCCCAACCAAGGAATGCAGTCAAAGCCATGCTGTGCCCCATTTAGAAATGAGGCAGTGAGGCCCTCATCTTTCCAGGAAGGCCCAGAAACCCCACTCCCATCCCATGAGGCCCTGGGGCTGAGTCAAGGCTGTTCTGGGAGGGAGCCTCTGCCCAGTTGTCCCCTCTGCGTCATGTGCAGGAGGCCGGGCAGCTCACCTTACAGGGCCAGGGCCACCTCTATATATAGCCCCGGGAAGACAGCTGCATAGACCGAGCACGACGCAGCAGGAAAGCAGGGAGTACAGAGGAGATCCCTGGCACCCTCGGTGGCTGCGCCCTAGGCCACCCACCATGGCGCTGGGCTTGGAGCAGGCGGAGGAGCAGCGGTTGTACCAGCAGACGCTCCTGCAGGATGGGCTCAAGGACATGCTGGACCATGGCAAGTTTCTCGACTGTGTGGTGCGGGTGGGTGAGCGCGAGTTCCCGTGCCACCGCCTGGTGCTGGCCGCCTGCAGCCCCTACTTCCGGGCGCGCTTCCTGGCAGAGCCAGAGCACGCAGGCGAGCTGCGCCTGGAGGAGGTGTCCCCGGACGTGGTGGCCCAGGTGTTGCACTACCTGTACACGTCAGAGATTTCGCTGGATGAGGCAAGCGTGCAGGATTTGTTCGCCGCTGCGCATCGCTTCCAGATCCCGTCCATCTTCACCATCTGCGTGTCCTTCCTGCAGAAGCGCCTGTGTCTCTCCAACTGCCTGGCGGTCTTCCGCCTCGGACTCCTGCTCGACTGCGCGCGCTTGGCTGTGGCCGCCCGTGACTTCATCTGCGCGCGTTTCTCGCTCGTGTCGCGCGACAACGACTTCCTCGGGCTCTCGGCAGACGAGCTCATCGCCATTATTTCCAGCGATGGCCTGAACGTGGAGAAGGAGGAGGCTGTGTTTGAGGCGGTGATGCGGTGGGCGGCCGGCGGCGACGCGGAGGCCAAGGCCGAGCGCCAGCGAGCGCTGCCCACCGTCTTCGAGAGCGTGCGCTTTCGCCTGCTGCCGCGCGCCTTCCTGGAGAGCCGCGTGGAGCGCCACCCTCTGGTGCGAGCCCAGCCGGAGTTGCTGCGAAAGGTGCAGATGGTGAAGGATGCCCACGAGGGCCGCATCACCATGCTGCGCAAGAAGAAGAAGGAGAAGGGGAAGGAGGCAGCTGGGGCCAAGGCAGCTGACAAGGGCGCGGGCGAAGCCAAGTCGGAGGAGGACGAGGAGGAGGACGAGCGCGTCCTACCTGGCATTCTCAACGACACTCTGCGCTTTGGCATGTTCCTGCAGGACCTCATCTTCATGATCAGTGAGGAGGGTGCCGTGGCCTATGACCCGGCAGCCAACGAGTGTTACTGTGCCTCCCTCTCCACCCAGATCCCCAAGAACCACGTCAGCCTGGTGACGAAGGAGAACCAGGTCTTCGTGGCTGGGGGCCTCTTCTACAACGAGGACAACAAAGAGGACCCCATGAGTGCTTACTTCTTGCA
This sequence comes from Micronycteris hirsuta, assembly GCA_004026765.1. Classification (NCBI taxonomy): domain Eukaryota; kingdom Metazoa; phylum Chordata; class Mammalia; order Chiroptera; family Phyllostomidae; genus Micronycteris; species Micronycteris hirsuta. The sequence goes on from PVJI01003061.1 coordinate 82,146, forward strand.
GGTGCCTGGCCAGCCCTGGGAGGGGGTGGCCAGCGCTGGGTGCTGGACACTGCGGTCAGCCTTGAGGCCCAGGAGAGACCTGTGCCTACTTGTTGGTCAGTGTCATTGGTCTAGGGTGAGACGCAGACCGGGGAGGTTCACCGACAGGCCCTTGCCTAAAAGCTGAAGACAGTCACAGGCAGTGGACAAGAAGCTGCCTAACTTTGGTGTCTCAGTTGTTGGGGTGATGGCAGCCCCAGAATGGTCTGATGTGTTGGGGGCTCTAGCCCTGCCCAGGGGGCGGGGTCAGGCACAGTGAGGAGGAGGAGCAAGGTCAGTATAGGTTCTCGACAGGGCCTGTGCATGAGGCCAGGACTGGAGTGTGGAAGAGAGTGTTTCAGACAAAGGGACCATCCTGCCTAGCCCTCCCATTATACAGACAAGGAAACCGAGGCCCAGGAAGGACCGGTGGAGCGGGGTGCCCAGTCCAAGCTGTAGTGTGATGGTGGGATCTCAGAGGGCAGAAATGGCTTCCTGGTGACCGACCACGTCGGTGTGAGCCAGGTGGGTGGAATTTGGAGACCTGAAGGGGACGGTGGTAGAGAAGGAGCCCAGTG